>VMBQ01003412.1:0-36820 GCA_007657795.1 Dreissena rostriformis
TTTCATGTGCACACATGAAGAAAAATATATTTGGGATGTAACCTCCATGCCGCTGTAGGTCTCAATGTTCTCAGTGCTTCAAAGTCAATACCCCTAAGCCTTCCTAGTCTGCAAAATTAACCCACCACCAATGCGATGAAATCTCGGGCAATAGAAAACAGTTTCATAGATAACCTTATTTGAAATGAAACAAATAATCAATTAACACATTTTTTGCTCACCTGAGCACAACATGCTCATGGTGAGCTTGTGACCGCCTTTTGTCTGTCGTTCGTTGTGCGTCCTCAACATTTATAATGTTAACACTCTAGAGGCCTGGCCACATATTTTATTTCCAATCTTCATGAAACTTGGTCAAAATATTTGTCCCAATGTTATCTTGTCCGAGTTCAAAAATTGGTCATGTGCGCTCAAAAACTAGGTCACTAGTTCAAATTCCAGAAAAAGCTTGTTAAAACTATAGAAGTCACATTTATAGTTCAATCTTCATGAAACTTGGTAAGAACATTTGTTCTTGACTGAGTTCGAAAATGGTTCAGGTTGCTTGAAAAACTTGGCCACCATGTTGATGAAGATAATGGTTCACAATTGTGTTAACTCGTTAATACTTTTTCAACTGTGCTTGCATTGTTGTTGTAAAATATTATTTATTGGTGCCTACTAAAATAGCCATGTGATGATTGTGTTACAGGCTTACAGCTTAAACTCTCTAAAAATTGCCTCCAACTAAGCACACATCAAAGACCTTCGATGTCAGACCGACACCATTGATAAGTGTAGATAACAGCTTGCAAATGTTTGAGGCATACAGTTTATTGAAGAGGTCACATACAGTCATTCATTAAAATGTTACTGTATAATAATTATAAATCCTTTAAGTTTTGGCTATTAAAAATTGCCACCGGCTATGAATTGTTGAAAGTTTCTTAGCAACATTGACTATGAAGATAAAAACAGTAGTTTTGCAGACTGCGCCTTCCTTGCTTATAATGTGATGTTGTACATGCAGCATATTTTTTGCCTGCGGTTTATCAGGAAGTCATCACCATTACACTAAAAATAATTACTCATTTACATCTTTTTATTTTGCTTTTAAACAAAAATCACTTATATATGATTTTTTTTCCTCTTTTTTAAATGGGCGAAAGTTTTAGAGGGGGTATAATTGAGTCACACTGTCGATTGGTAGGTCTGTTTGCAAAAAGTTCTCAAGCGTAAAAATTTTAACTTGAAATATGTCATCACCACATCTTCAATCATATAATTACATTGACATTATACTTGTCCATAGGCAAGTTCACATGAAGTTTTGAGATGTTCAGAGTAAAATTACCCCTTTTGGCCATATGATTGCATATGCCAAGTATATTTGATTGAATGATTTTGGTTGGCAATTGACATCTTGTGTTTTATAGTCCATCAGTATTATGTACAAGTACTAATGCTTGCTTTGTGTTTGCAGATTAGTGAAGATGATATTGACGATGTTGGAGAAATCAAGAAATGACAAGGAACAGCCATCCAAGACTTTGTTGTTTAATTTTTAAGAAATTAAAATAAAATTATTTAATGGAAAACTGTGAGGACTTTTTTGGACTAAAAAACATCGTTTGTTTCCACTTACCTGACCAACCCTTAATTTTTGTGCCGACTCATACCGTATTTTTCGGGGTATAAGTCGCGACTTTTTTACAGGCAAAAGTAACATGCGTCGTATGCTCCGGAGCGTCTTATGTATGTACAAAATCAATTTTTCCAAAGTCAGAATGTCAAATTTTTAAGTCAGAATTGCATAAATCCGCGAGTTTGATAACCATTTCCGGTAATTTGTTTCGCTGTTTTTGTAACATAGTTTTATTTTACACAGAGTCGGTAACACACTACTAGCGATACTATTGGGGTACTATACAGTTCTGTAACGTAAATTAAACAACGCAACAAAAAAGTAGTCGTCTGCTAAATTTATTTTACGAGCTAACCTTACGATTTTTACAACAATTTGTAACAAAAAATAACAAAGTACAACAAACGAACACAATATCAATGAGAAGCAGAGTATACAATAAGTATACAATAATATACGGCACAATAACAGTTCACATCATTTATTGGTCGTCGACATCGGAGAATCCGTCAAACTCTTCATCCTCTGTGTCAGAGTTGAAGAGTTCGGCCAATGATGACGGAATTGTTTTCGCGATGGTGGCCAGAGGTATGTTGTCCTCGTCGTCGTCGTCATCATCAGTATCATCATCAATGGGTTTGGCGGCAGGTGGCAGTATCTCCGCCTTTCTAAAACCATTGACGATACAAGGCACGCTTACTGCACCCCAGGCCTTCAAGACCCAAGCGCTGACTTCCGCAAGTGTCGCTCGCCGCAATCGGCCAGTGTTTGTGAACGAATGTTCCCCGGAGGACATCCACTGCTCCCAGCACTCCCGCATCACCATTTTGAAACAGCGATTAACGCTGATGTCGAGAGGCTGAAGGAGCTTCGTCAGTCCTCCAGGGATGATGGCCGGGATGGCGTTTTTTGCGAGGACACACTTCTTTACTTCATCAGTGATGTGTGCCCTCATGCTGTCCATCACAAGGAGCGCCTTCCTTTGATGAAAAAAGCCGTCTGGACGCTTCACAAAGCACTCACGGAGCCATGCTTGCATTTTGTCCGTGTCCATCCAGCCCTTCTCGTTCACAGTTATGACAATGCCGGCCGGGAACTTTTCTTTCGGCATTGTCTTACGCTTAAATATAAGCATCGGTGGCAGTTTTGTCCCGGCCCCAGTGACTGCAAGTACCGCGGTGAAGCTTGCTTTTTCGTGGCCCGTCGTCTTGATGCTCACGGAATGAGCCCCTGTTTGTTCGACGGTCCTGTTGAGAGGCAGGTCGAACGTCAGTGGCACCTCGTCCATGTTGATAATATGGTCCGGCTCAATGTTGTGCGCGGCCATCTTCTCTGCGCAGAACGCCCGAAACGCTGCCAGTTTTTCTTCATAGTCCTGTGGGAGACTCTGGCATAGTGTGGTCCTGGCACGAATGCTCAGGGCAGCCCTACGCATGAAGCGGAGACACCACGATGGCCCGCCCTTGAAATCTACGATGCCTGCTTCGTTCGCCATCTGGACAGCTTTCAGGCGGATCTGCGTCGTGCTAACCCCTCTGTTTGCCGCCCGCTGCTCCAAGACCCACCTCTCTATCGCGGCTTCGTGCTCAGGCCAACGTGGTTTCATTCCTCTGTTGGCTTTTTTTTACTTTTTGCAGAGCCGCAGACTGTCTTCAGCTTTCCGCCAATCCCGAATAATCTTTTCAGACACGCTGAAATGACGACCCGCAGGACGATTCCCGTTCTCCTTTGCGTACTGCAGGACTTCTAGCTTGAACGCTGCGGTGTAGCTTTTTCGTGAAGGCATTTTGAAAATGATGATATTGTCCGGCAAGTTTGAACTTTTATAGGGTGGCCCTTGTTTGTCAGTTTACTAATTGGCACCCGAAATCATTTAGGATTAACATGTTTAATGTGACATTCTTCGTGTCAAACTGATAACGCGGCCCGTATCAGCGTTGATTGCGCAATGCAATATACACACTCCAAGAAAGGCCCCGAACTGTTGTTTGTCAATGGGGTGTCAATTAACGACTTAAATTGACTGGCGAATAATAAGTTTCTGTGATCACATTATGAACAGCCATTAAAATGTGTGAATTGCTCAAATTGCGCAATGCAATATACACACTCTAAGAAAGGGCCCGAACTGTTGTTTGTCAATTAGGTGCCAATTTAGGGCTTCAATTAACTGGCGAATAATAATTTAGTTTTTGTGATCACAGTTTGAACAGACATTAAACTGTGTGAATTACTCATAATACTAAGACTTAATAAATAAGCAATATTTTATTGTAAAAATGAATCAGATTCATCAAACCAAACAATTTGATATTGGTAAGCCTGTTACACCACACGTCTGCACAAGATTATCACGATAAAAATATTTAGCCCTTCTCATAACAGACCTCATTTTAAAGCGAGATTATACGATTTTGTCAAATATTTATTAATTTATATAAAATGTGTAAACAATACTTATTAAACATATATTGCAATTTAAATTAAAATAAAAGTTAAGAAGAGCATGTGAATCTAAATTTAGTTTAACGGATCATTTTACTTTTCTTTGTTCTGTTAGAAAAGCGCGCGAAAGTTAGCGTGGGTCTATACACTGTTGAAGAAAAAGCAGTGTAGCGAAGAGAATGCTGTATCTTTGACGTTACGCTCATTTAGGTAGTTTATTATTGAAACAGGTAATGTTCTGTGTACTGATTTACAGGAAAATCTGGTCAATACTGGATTTAATTTTGGCTATTGTGAAATATGATCAGCAGTGTTTAGACTGCGATAATTGGCAAAACAGATACAAAATGTGCGAATGCAACGGCTTGCGGATATGGTCAATTATTACCGGTAATACATTGTTTTGAATGGCGTTTTTGTTTAAACTAATGCTTTCAAATAAATTTAACGGAGAAAATATATAAAGACAATGAACATGTGAGAGGACAAATGAAAGCATCGTTTTAAGATGAATCTTCTATCTGAAATAAAACACGAAAGAGGATTAAACATTTAATGGATTAACATGAATGAATGCATATTTGGGAATATTTCATGATGATTTATGTGCGTCGTGTACGCCGGAGCGTCTTATGTATGGAAAAAAATATAAAAAAATTAAAAAATAGGGGGTGCGTCTTACATTCCGGTGCGACATATACCCCGAAAAATACGGTAATAATANCAAGATGGACCTGATCACCGATTAATGAACCTTGATAACATTGATATCAAGATGGACCTGATCACCGATTAATGAACCTTGATAACATTGATATCAAGATGGACCTGATCACCGATTAATGAACCTTGATAACATTGATATCAAGATGGACCTGATCACCGATTAATGAACCTTGATAACATTGATATCAAGATGGACCTGATCACCGATTAATGAACCTTGATAACATTGATATCAAGATGGACCTGATCACCGATTAATGAACCTTGATAACATTGATATCAAGATGGACCTGATCACCGATTAATGAACCTTGATAACATTACAACTTTTGGTCACAGATTCCATTCACTTACAGATAGAATGGAACTCGCATTGAAAGTTTGCAAAGATATCCAAACTTTCATGTAAATTTTATTGTTGATTGTATATCAGAGACAACATACTGTTAATTCTGAAAATTGAGTTATAAAATACTATATATTTGCTTGATAGGTAGTAATAACTCATATTCATTCATAAACTTGCTTGAACAAAAGGAGACCACTCACAAAAAACATGAGTAGAAAATGTGTACACATTATGCAATGTTCTTTTATTTCTTTTCAAGAATGATAGATAACCTGTACACAAAACTGCAAAACAATATTGTTGATAAATACACAATTTGCAGAAACAAAGTCCTTCTCAATAAACAGTTCAATAATTTGAGCACAGTATAATTTACCGGTACATGCTGTTTCATAGCTCAGATCCATTGCTATGGCAACAAAGCGACTGATATTGCATATATTGCAGTGTGATATTTATAATTATTTACTGTCTGTTTTTAGGAAACTAAGGGTGGAAATCGAAGGGTGAGGTCTAATAATATGGATTGTGTCAGATTAAGAGGAACTATAAAATGTATATACTCATACCAAAAAAATGACTGTCATTTATAAAAAATAAGTACAATACTTATATTAATAACATGTACACTATCACAGCATTTGAATACTAGTATCTAAATATTAACAACCACATAAAAGTTAATATATGACCATTTACCAAAAAAAAATGTAGTGCAAAATGCCTGCTTGGCCAGGATCTAAGTGTAATATACCAGTTTGTGCATTACTTAAATCTTGATACTATAACATATGCTCCTATGGAAAGGATAAGAATGTGGTAATACATTACATGTGTTTTCTACCACAACTGAAAAGTATGTCATCGAGCAATCCACAGTTTAGTTCTTTGCAAAAAGAAACAGAAAAAATGGAATTATATCTTACATTGTCAAATTAAACACTTATGAAAACACATGACAATAAGTATTTAGTGTGGTAGCAAAAGATTACATTAAAACATGTCTAAATTACTTGTAACAGTTTAATTCAGTCTTTGAATGAAAACATATGTTCAAAAAAGAAAAACAAATCATGTGATTTTAAAGATTTACAATTGACATAACATCGTATGGTATTGATTAATGCAATAATTTTTGCCATGGTTCGGAAACGTGTTTCTTCCGAAAAACCTGCTGCTATTCAACCATAAAATAAGATAAAAAGAGACCTTTTGTATCTGTATATTAAGTAAATCAAAATGCCTGTAAATGTTTTAACTGCAACACCTTGCAAAATCAACAAAAAATCAAATTTGGAAACTTAAATGTTCTTGAAATGAGGCAAATAAATTATCAACTGAAAAGAAAGCAATAACATACATAATAAACATATTCTTTCACATATTAATATGCAACGTTTAACAATAAATAAAGAATCATGAAATTGGATACTATAATATGCAATATTTAGCAATAAATGTACATGTGTGTGGGTTTCATGTTTTATTTACAAACAAAAAAACTAGAGCTTGTCACAGAAGTGATGAATACCCCAACCTGAGGCCAGGCCAGTTTTGACCCCGAGGACAATGTTTTGTAGAAAACAACAATACCATGTTACATAAACGATATTAAATATCTGAGCCTTGTCGTTTCATAAGAAACGTATTGGTAACAATAATGTCTCAGACATTTTAAGCTGAAAAAAGGGGCATAACTTTTGTAATTTCAACCACGGCATACGAAAATGGGCTTTATGCCATATGGGGCCAGTGTAGCTGGAAACCAGCCTACACATCTGCGCAGTCTGGTCTGAAAGTACCCTGTCTGCTTATGAGACCACGAAACCTTGTCTGACTCTATAGCAGACAGCGAAGCTCCCGACAAGGCTGTGCCACTGTGCTGGCTGTTCTGGAGCTACGATGGTTGCATATGCCATGAGACCGATTTTCGCAGCTCATTTTTTACGTATGGCGTCCTGACATCAATACCACTGCAGATGAATGCTTGTTGACCCGTCCTGCCACACTGGATCCTCATGTTGGATTTCCGCGCGACACATAGGGCATGTCTTCTCTCTGTCGAACCATATTGATACGCAGTTCTCACAGAATATATGCTGAAATTAAACAAATATCAACTAAATAAAAGTTATTTCAATTGTATGTTCACAGGATTTTAATTTGGCAAAAAGAGGGTTAAATGCATGTGCGTAAAGTGTCATCCGTGATAAGCCTGTGCAGTCCGCACAGGCTAATCAGGGACACCACTTTCCACTTTTATGCTTTTTTTCGTTTAAAGAAAGTCTCTTCTTAGCAAAAATCCATTTAAGGCAGAAAGTGTCGTCCCTGATTAGCCTGTGCGAAATGCACAGGCTAATCTGGGACGACACTTTATACACATGCATTTAACCCCCTTTTCACAGAGCAAGGCTCAAATGAATGACTGGTTACCATGTGCCTTACCTTACAGGGCAGCATGACTGGGTCCTGATAGTCGTCTTGACATATGGGACAGTTCTCCTCGCGAGATTGGATCTCCTCTGCAGACGGCTTCTCACCAAATTTCTGGAACATCCATATACCAGTAAATAATGAACAGTGACAAAGTGGATATGTGTCCCGGATAGGAAAGCCCTGGGTTGATTTTAAATGGGTGTTAAGTCTTAAATATTTTTGTTATAATTTTTTTTCATTTTTTTTTTGATGGGCTTTTTCATTTTCAAATGGAAAAGATATTTCTAAAATACAGGTAATTAGTTTAAATTACTGTCCAATTAGCAACAATATATTATATATTAGGTACAAGATGTGATCTAATTTTGATTACATACCGTATTAGAGAAGAAAACTCTAACTGCCTTCTTGACCGTAACAACAGTACTGTAGAGATTGACACACTACAATACAACAAACATTTAATAAAGATTAAAGTAAGAAAAATAATAAACATTTGCAAGTTAAACATCATGTCAGATTAGTAACATTTTGTAAGCAAATAAATATATATACGATGTCAATAGATCTAGGTTAACTATGATGAACAAAAAACATGCAAGATGCATTTCAGAACTCTTTCTAAATGTATTATCTTTTAGAACAAATTATATGTATTACTCATTTACTAGATACCTTGACAATTTGTGAATGGAAGCTTTCTTAAAAATTTTACTTGAAAATAAAACTTATAATTATTATTTAATTTTGTGGCATTTATAATGGTACATAACTTTCCCTAACTCATGCGAACCTTTGCCAGTATGTACAGCAATGTTAACACAGCGGAGAACCATGTCTTGGTAGGGACATACAGGAAGTGGAACCATGGCACTATGGGAAGGGTGGCTCGGTACAGCTGGCTGAGCACCTCTATCAGCATGTAGTACTTGCCCTGCAAAAGTGAGATACTTTTTCAGCTTAAAGCTCAGTATACCGGTATTTATATATGTAAAAATTGGTAGTACAGATGGCAACTTATTCTCAAATCATATTTAAATATTTGTTTATCCTTGGCTTATTCAAATATATGCAAGTATTCGATTTATAAGCCCCTAGATCCAAATGTCCTAACTTTTGAACATCCCAAAAAAATAGTTATCTTCTTTGTCATCACAAACTACTATGGAAGGCATCTTCTACGCATCTTATGAAGTGGGATAAAGCAATAATAATTTCAAAACAATAATTTTGTTTTTATTTGGTATATTTGAACTAATCGTTCTTATTTCCTGTGAATATAGTTTCTAAACAGTACATACATTCCATATTTTTTCAGGCCAAAACTGAACATTTACATTAGCCAACTTATTGGGATTCATATACATGGATAGACTAACACATTAATTTTTGATATCGAATGGAACTGCAGGTATACTTTATTTAAATCATTTGTTCTACAAAAAGCACACACATTTTAAACAATAAAAAAACAATGTCAGATATGTTATTTAGTTAACAAAATACAGTCAATACTTAATATCAAAGCACAGCATGGATGAAAACATCAATCATACCTTTCTTTTTTGTAGCAGACATACTTGAGGAGTTACTGCGACCACTGCCTTAAGGCCGATTGCGGCAAAGCGGATGATGTAGTCTGTTACCATGGTAACCCAGATAAGGTGAAATACATCACCAACCCATGAAGCAGGAAGTTGATAATGCAATCTGAACAAATGAGAAACAAAATTAACAATATGAATATAAGGTTTTGAGAAAATTACAAGTTGAGAGAAAACCTATATCGTTAAAAAATACTTAAATTTTTTCATAATGAAATCAAATTTTCATTTTGCACAGCCATAGATTTGTTTTCATAATATTGGCCAGACGATTAACCTTTCATAGTATCATGGTATGTACCATTGTACTTATTATATAGTTCATTGACAGTTTGTGGACAAAACAAATAATGAAATCCAATATTCATTTAGCACAGCAATATTGAGATTTGTTTTTTAAACATTAAATAGGCAATTAACATGTGTACCTTTGTGCTTATTATACAGTTACCATGGTTACAGTTTCATTGTTTGTAGACAATAAAACAGTAGAATACCAAAAAAAAACAACAGGCGAAAACCAACACGTTTTGCATTATTCCCAAATGGCCCATTATATCATGTATGGTAACAGAAACCTTAAAATTTTAGCAAATCATCATGGGTTCCATGATTCTTTATTTATTACATTAACTTGTATTTAAGTATTTATAATGCAATTAAAATATTTGAATCTTGCAAGGAATGAAAAATAACATACACAATATCATAAAGAATTACTACCGATAAAATTATATGACGCAATAGTATTTAATTTACAAATTTATGTCTTAAAACATACAAGGAAAAGCAATTTTCAATGTCAATCACATTTAATTTTCAAAATGTCCTGGTATTTCACTAATGGATCACACTCAAGCAAACATACAGTCAAGTATATTTTACAAATGTTTTCATAACCTAAAAAATGTTAACTCAATGTCTTACATATTATGCAACTGCTCATCACCAAGGAAGTAGTATATTCCAAAGGCCTGAGCTGCTAGAAAAAGAACTATCCACAATGCTGAGCAAAACACTTTTTTGCTGTGATTCTGATCCTAAAACAAGAAACAAATAATAGAAAATTGTGATTCATACATGGAATAAATTAATAAAATCGAACAATGAACTTGAATCAATTAATACTAGTTTGAATACAAATGTGTATAGGAATTTCAACTAAATGATTAATTTGCTTATCCGATTTTTTATTTTGATCTCAGCTGAAAAATGTATTAAAGTTTTTATATGTAAGATAATGAACATAAGTTACCCACAGGGTGGTGCAATTTTTTTTACCACATAACCAAGATTTGAATAAGATTTGAATAAGTTCTGTACAAGACCACTATATGATGTTTCATACCAAATACAAAATCTCTCTGGCCTTGTGATTTCAGAGGCGATTTTAAGTCATTTTAAAGGACAGCAACCGAAAAGCGTTCATATACCCCAATGAAAAATTATTCTAATATGAAATTTAAAACAAAAGGTGTTTTATTTTATGTAAAAAAATCAAGTCAGGAAGATTTTGTCGCGATTGGGCAACAATGGCCAATGATGGCATTTTTAATGTTGGCTATTTGCCCGAAACATAACTTAAATATGCTTCTTAACAAATGTAAAAACCATCAATTTTATTTAGATAAACTGGAATTCAAGTTAATATCACTCACCCTTAAAGATGTTATATGCACTATCTCTATCATCTTGGTATTGGAATAGTGGAAAACCATTGATAGGCCAATAAAAACAAGAATTCCTGAAATGAACAAACATGTATATCAATAAATTACATTTCAATATACACAAGTATTAAAGTGTAATGTTTTATAGTATAAAAGTAACGCTGAATAAAATATCTACAAAAAGTGCAATATAGTTCACAGAAATAATCTAGTGTATTCAAAGAGATATCTAACAAAGTCAACTCATTGTCAAGTATATAACATTTCTACTACAGTATTTAAGCGTATGCTTGTTTAAAATATCTGCGTGATACAAACATATTCATATCAAGGTAATTGCGTAAAGTTTAAACAGTTGCTGGTTGATACTAATATACTAACATGAAATATATTTTGCTGGTTCTTACAACAGTGAAATAAATAAATGGACAATACATTTGGTCAGTATGGCTCGTTTGGTCATTGTTGGCTTGGGTACTACTAAAAGTACCCTGGGGACTCTTAAGTATACTGCCATGAACTCTGGGAATGGAAAATATACTAAAGCGTACCCGGCCAATGTTCTACTGTACCCGAGTTTTATTTCCCACCCAAAATCCGATGTCGTAAAACATTACGAAACAAAATTCTCTTTGAACAAAACTTGCCTCAACATTTTTTTGAGTATAAGTTTTGATAATATAGAGGCTATTTTACAGAATATTTTCATATTTATGAACATAATTTATTTTTAAAAAGAGCCAACAACGACCAATTTAGCGCAAGTATTCCCGGGTATATTTTAGTATATTTTCTGTACCCAGGGTACATAGTAGTATACTTAAGAGTATATGGGGTTCTTTTAAGTAGTACCCGAGTGGACAATGACCAATCGAGCGTCAGTATGATGTAAAAGGATTACAAAAAGATGACCGATAGAAAATCTTAAATCATACAAACCTAGGACATGGTAAGATAGCAATTTCAGCACCAGAATCACAATGAATGCAAATGAGCCAAACATGGCCTTCCAGTCTTGTGGTAGGGTGACCATTCGTTGTTGTTGTTGATTGTGGGTGTGGCCGTGTTCATGGTCATGTGGAGCATATATGAATCATATGAGCCTCGCTCTGTGAAAAGGGGGTTTAATGCATGTGCGTAAAGTGTCGTCCCAGATTAGCCTGTGCAGTCCGCAAAAAAACACTAAAAATGTTTGGCAACTTGCATGTTCAAACTGTGCTCTATTTGGCAGTATGGCAGTATGTCTAACATGGCAGACGTCAACTTACCCAAAAAAACATTAAATAAAAAAACACATAAACAATCTTTCCAAACCTCATGAAAACATTACTGGTTGAAGATTAAAAATTTCATCCTAGTATCTGTGAGTTAAACAACATTTTGAGAAAAAAATCAATTTGAAAAACATCTAATATGCAGATTTGAAGCTTGCAAAACAATTCTATTAACTGTTTCACTATAGTTTGAAAGTGTGACATAATTATAGATGAGTATCAGAACAAAACAGATGCAATTTGTTTCTACGTATTGCTTAAATTTATTCATTAAAGAAACAATTTATTTTATTACATTTTGTTGTTTGCTTAATCACATCTTGTATAATATGTGTTTATTTATGTATCAACAAACACTGACATAAAGATTAGGCAACCTTTCTTCAATGGGGGCAGGTATATGTTCAAAGTAGCTTGCCCTCTAAGCATGTGGAAGTCAAATCCTTAAGTAAACTCCTGATTTCATGCTGTTTTGAAAGGTCATACCATGCGAATCACTTTGGCTAATAACCTCCTGCAGTTCGGCCTCCAAGGAATGCAATGGATCAGAACCCTCGCCATCCTGTCTGCTGGGGTGACGACTGTAAATGTGCTGCAGGTATGGGTTGGGATGATATTCCGGCTGTGGCGCACCCCCAGGAATCACGCCTCGTACAACCTATAAGGATGTGGATGAAAAGAAACTACCAAGTATTCAGAATAATTTGTTTTAAACAAATTGTTTCTGATGGCATCTTTGCACTTTCATTTTTTTACTCTTTTATATGAAAAATACATTTGAATCATCATTATGTGAATCACAATTATATGAAAAGCAGTATTATATAAACAAAAGCTATGGTCTTTGAGCTTCATACATCATCTTCTGTTTTGACCAAATAAGGTGTGAAATTGATTCTATTTAAAAAAAAAGAAAATGAACCTGTTCGACATGCTGCTGAACGTTTGGATTTCGTACGAAGTTGACAGGGAGGTTACTCTGAAGGTTCCACAAGGTTCGACGCTGTCCTGTCTGGGTATCATTGTTGCTGCCTGACATAATCGCTTGTGCGCTAACGTTTCTTTGGAAAAGGTATGTTTTGGGCTGTTAAATTCCCAGTACTTAACTTGAGACGTTAATGTTGGGATAATAGTTTTCGTAACATTTCATACTGGTCTATCAAATGTGCCATGCTTTTGACATAATTGTCTACTGAACTGTCACTTTGTTAGTATCAGAAGTATATTTATATGTTAATAATGTTATACTTGATATATTTGTTTTATCTATACTGTATCTATAGTGTCTATACTGTATCGTTACTTGACATATGTGTCATAGCTATGTTAAGCACAAGCTATTCTTTGAAGTTGTTCAGTGTTATTCAAGTTAACACATTTTACATCAATACATATATTTAGAAAACAAACACTATCATAAATCAAACATGCCATGTATTCTTAGAAATTTCGTCAATAACTGGTTTCGTTTTAACAAAATAATGACAATACTGTCAATACATGTTTACGTTCTGGTTTCCTCTGTAAGGTATGGTATGGTGTTTTCATAAATGTAGTGTAACCGCCTGGAGTTGATTTCACGAGATGAGTTCTATGCAATCACTGTATAAACAAAATAAGACTTAGTACGGTCATGGATGGAAAGGAAGAATTCTCATCTTTAGAAGATATGCCAGCTGAACTCATTGAGTTAATATTAGCAGTGAAAACATTAAATTTTGATGACTTGTCGAGAATTTCAGAGACATGCTCCAAAATGCACCAAATTAGTAAAAGTAATGACCTTTGGAAAAGGAAATATCAGCAAAGGTAAACATTGTTTTTGTGCAAATTGTGGTTGTCTTTGATAAGTGTTAGCTCTCATACACTGATACAGATACCAGAGAGAGAGTCACATTGTATGTGGCCTGCCCCCCCCCCCCCCCCCCCCNTTTAAGGTAAACACATGACAACCAATATTGTGCCACATTTGAATGACAACATGTTGCACACTATAATGACTATTTCAACAACAAATGTAAAAGTTGGTGAGCGTTTATCATTATCAGTATTCTGTATAAAAATTGCAAAACACAAGATAAACAATACCATATGCAACAATGAAGTATGATACAGTATATCCCAAAAAATCATGGGATTGTTCACTGTTCCACTTAAACGCTTAAGCACCTGATTCATCCAACCGTTTATGCACTAAAATATCAAGTAAATAACGCTCAATTGGTTGATGTGAATCCAAGTACTACTTAAAAGAACCCCCAGGTACTCTTTCGTATACAACAATGTACCTCAGATACAGAAAATACCCTTAATAGCACCCGACCATACTCTGGGGTACTTTTTTGTATATTTTCCGTACGCCAGGTACTTTGTAGTACACTTGAGAGTACCTGGGGTACTTTTGAGTAGTATCTGAGCTGATAATGACCAATCAACCGTAGAGTATGCTTTTTGCATGTGTAGTTACAATTGTGTGACTGTTCGTTTTAGATGGAAGTCATCGCAGCATTTGAATTGCAAACAAAACTATATCAGCTGGAAGGAAGAATTTATTTCCAAACACAAGTTTGTAGCGAAAGCTTTCATGTTGTTGGGCAACATGTCACTTAAGCACTTCCACAAGGATGAATTTTCTAAAGAGGATTTTCAAGAGTTTACAGCTCTTGCAGAGAGCCACGATGGGGCAGCGGAATTTCTGGTGACTGAACTCCTGTCACTTCTTCATGATAACCAACCGTGTGTATTTGTGTGTGTTATAATTAGACAAAAAAACAACAACACAATATTTATAACATGTACATGTAATGAGATCGTTACATATCTATAATGATCGATAACTTTGTTGTGATCATCCCTTTATTAATAGTTTAACTCTGAAATAAAGAATGTGTTAGCTTTTGAAAAATATGAATTACCTTTAAGTCAGTGTAAAACATGTTTAAAAAGCAGTATGGTTGTCAGAGTATAATAAAAATATCGCTTACACATTTGTACGCCTTCAGAGATTGAACTTGTCTGTCCATTCATATATTTACCAAAGGAGGAAAATAAGTATGTATGACATCTGATCTTGAGCTTCCTTATCAAATGTTAGTTAAGACCAGTTTAATTACATTTATTGTTATAATAATTATTGTTAGTTGAACACCATAAATTGTTAACCACCAAAACATGAAATTTTTTCTTAAGTTTACTCATGAAACTGGGAATTTTCAACCTTTTTCAAATTATTCAAATAGAAAATTCTCATGACTTGTAGTAATGAGAAACTTACCCTGAAGTTCTATGCTGCACAAGTTGTTCGCCACATTCAACATCTCCTACTCAAACCAAAAATACTTGCATACCTGAATGATGTACCTCAGGAAGAACAAAACATAGAAATTGGTAAGTATGCATGTGATGACTGTTTAAATGACTTATAATGGTATTCTTAAGAGCTGGTAGATGTTTTCTCAATCTAAATTAAATAAAAAATATGATACTCACACAGTGTACAGTTGTTGAAAGTTTACAGTAGAAGAATTCATTTAAAGTTAAATTTTATAACCTGATGAATGAATGGAGGAAAGCTCATGTACATCAATAAATTATTGATACATATGCTTGTGCTGAGGATACTTAAGGCTTAAATACACTACTTAAGCATGATGAATGAAAGATGTAAGAAAAAAGATATGCTTCTTTTAGTATTTCGACATCCTAAGTGAGGCATTGTAAGATTATATGTATTACACACTGGATACTTTTATAGGAATGAATGCTTGGTCTATCAAAAAAATACGGTAAAGGAATAATTCTCATTAAAACAGCTGTTCATGTATTTTCCTCAACACATATTTGTACCTCGCTCTTGGAAAATGGGGTTTAATTCCTTTGCAAAAAGTGTCGTCCCAGATTAGCCTATGCAGTCCACACAAGCTAATCAGGGACAACTTTTTAAGCCTTTTTGGATTTGGGCTAAGAAGCGACTTCTTTTAAACTAACAATACAATTAAAGTGGAAAGTGTCGTTCCTGATTAGCCCGTGTGGACTGCAAAGGCTAATCTGGGGTGACACTTAACCCACATGTATTAAGCCCGTTTTTCCCAGAGCATGGCTCATTTTGAAGGTGCAGCTCTGGTTGCTCTGTGGTGTCAGCCTACTGAAAGGACAGGTGAGAGTGATGTAGTCAAACAGCTGGACCGATTGTCTGATGAGGTTAGAGACATTCTGAGGAGGGATTATCCTGATGATCAGGTCTTACATCAGGACTTCAATCAGGAGGGTAACATCAGCATTCTTATTACTTCTGTAGAAATGGAATAGAAATGAGCCTCGCTCTGTGAAAAGGGGGTTTAATGCATGTGCGTAAAGTGTCATCCCAGAATAGCCTGTGCAGTCCGCACAGGCTAATCAGGGACACCACTTTCTGCCTTAACTGGATTTTCGCCAAGAAGAGTCTTCCTTCAAACGAAAAATACAATACAAGCGGAAAGTGTCGTCCCTGATTAGCCTGTGCGGACTGCACAGACTAATCTGGGATGACACTTTACGCACATGCATTAAACCCTCTTTTTTCAAAGTGACGCTCAAATACAAATTATGGACATAGTAATATCAAATGAGTTTTGTTGCAATATTAGTTTCACTGAATTTGTTAGCTTAGAGTTACAAATGGCTATGTAACCTGTCTTAAATAAGCATATTATATGTCTTTGTAATACTAAGATGGCATTATAATCATTGTTGCAATATTTATGAAATGAAATTTTGTTACTGACAACTACTTTGCGAAAGGATGGTTAACTGATATGTACATTACGAAGTCTATACATTCAGAGTATACATTGTGTTCATTACATGCTTCATAGAGTTCAAGGAAGCTGCATCGTTTATTTTAATACTTACACTATATTTATAAATCTTTTATCTTGAATTCAATATTAAGCAATCATTCCAGTTTATTTCTTCTTTTTTTTTCATTTTAACAATTCAATAATATTTATTAATACTTTTTTATTCCCTCCTTCAAATACTTTTTGAATTTCCATTCTAGGGTCTAAAGAAGATAGTCGGAGTATGGAGAGGAGTTTACATATTTTGGATGCAATCAATACTGTACTGTACTTGAAGCACAGTTTCAAGGGCAGTAACGTCCGCAACTATTCTCCTCAAGATTCCTTTATAGACAAAGTATGTGAAGGTAATTTTTGTTGTTTAGCAAAACCCCTCCAGGCCAGTATTCACAATGCCACTTAGGGAAATCATTAGTAGAGTTGATCTTATCTGAACAACCTAATTTAAAATGTATATGTGCTCTCTGATGATTTTATTTTGCAAAATGTTACAGAACTGAATATCTGTTTACTTCTTGAAAGATATTACATGCACAAAGACCTGTGAATAGCACAGATGCAGAAAAACAAACTATCATTAAATAAAAAAAAAAAAACTTATTTTCTCCTGACTGACATTTGGTCTGCAAGAACTGTCTTGTCTTAATTGTTTGAATCTGTGGCTAGCATACGCTCATGTTACTAGGTTTAAAGCGTTGTGGTTACAAGGATTTGGACATTATATTTGTTAGTCTTTCTTAAAATATGATAAATGAACATTAAGCATCATTATTATTCATGTTCATTGTCATTAATGCTTACTTCTTTTAAATAAAGTAAAAACTAGAAAGTGTTTTGTGATATCTTAATGGTAAACCATAATTAATAATCTTTTCTGCTAATTCATTTCAAAAAAGGAAAAAAGTGATATGCAAATCAGTCGTTGAATGACTGAGTGTTTTTTATTTTATCACTCAATTGCAGGCATTGAAGACCAAAAAGGGAATACCCATCATCCTGTGTGTAATATATGCTGCTGTTGCCAGGCGACTGGGGGTGGTGTGTGAGCCAGTTAATACTCCGTACCACTTCATGTTGAGGTGGAAACAACATCCCTTGTGAGTATTGTCTTCAAACATGGTACTTGCTGAGTTTTCGGTGGACAACAAATAAAGAAATCCTTCTTAAATTATCCAATGAATAGAAAAAAATAAGTTGTCTTGACTGAGTAGAACTAATAGTACCGGTAGTCATTGCAAATGCCTTTTCATGTAGATCATGTTTAAATCAAAATATGTATTGCATTAAATGTATATAATTTATAAACAATTCTTTGTCAATCTGATGCTTTTCTATAAAATCTCTCGGACTAACTCTGTCATGGAGTAATATCATCAAAGTATTTCTCTTGAAACTTGACACGCTACTTGCAGCAAGCCTCCTGATGAGATGTATGTTTACATAAATGCCTTTGATGGCGGGAAAAGATTGAAACTCAGCGAGGTTGCTCAGGAGATTGGGGTCGACCCTAAGTTGATCACAGTAGATACCATGGTCTATGCCACGCCATGTCACGTAAGTGCGGAGCTGTGCTCACTTTACTCACATTTTACTCCCCAACATTTATATGTAGAATTAATGTTCATTTGCATATCTTCCTTTGTTGTAAGGCTTGGATTCTTTTGCCGAATTACTGGTTTATTGTGGTATTGACTATAGACAATCCCAGAAATCGATACCTCCCGGATTGCCCGCCCCTGAATACTCTCGCGCGCCTCCAAAACGGTACTGAAGAAATAAATGGACCTATATATGTGTGTATAGGTCCCTACGCAAAACAAGGAAGCGAAACGGGTTTATCAAATATATTTGAGGATTTAAAGAGTTTCTGTTATCGATCTGACAACCACATAATAGTTCGTGTTTTTTTTTAAATATAAATTACGTAATTAGTAGAAATAAGGTTCATCTGCATTCGTTTAAGAGTAATAAAACACAGCATGGACATGGACCTATTTGTGTAGGTCCCTGGCATGAATAAGGTCTTGATTGTCATTTAACATGTTATTTAAAGGTGACGCGTGATATCTTATCTTAATTTCGGTATCTACACATGTGCAGACATGTGGTGTCACGGGCAAACCCATAAACGCTTTTAATTCACACTTGGAACATCGCCGCCCATTTAGCGAATTCGTTCGCGCCTTTATCGCTGATGTTTTTTTCAAGAGATGTATGTTGCTGTCATTAATAATCCGTAATTAAAGAAAAATAAATCACTTATTTTGTTCGTGTTTTTGTTTTTCAATCGTAAATTTAGACCGTTTTACGAAAATTTAATAAAGACATACGTTTAGGAAATCTAGAGAACACAATTGAAACTATTTAAGTTTATTTAAGGCTCATTATTTTTCATGTTGAACATTTCAACCGTGAATTAAGATGTTATTAAGAAAATTTAATAATATTTCAGGCAACATGTAAAACGTTATTTAAATAATAATATAAGAAAGTTGTAGACAAAAGCTGATATGTCCTTTTCAATAAAAAAGTATGACATATCCTGACATCTTACACAGTTTTGCAAGCGAATAACTCCCATACTTGTTCATTTAAATCACAAAATTCATTTCCGGCTAGATATTTTTGTATTAGCTTGAGAGCGATTTTTGAATAAAAGATTGCAAAAAAAAACTTTAGTTTTAGACTAAACTAGATACATAATTTTAACTATAAAAAAAATCTCTACCTGAATTCTTACAGAGTTTCGATAATAAAGATTTACGGAACAATTTTAGAATCACAAACTTCATTTCGGCTATAGATTTGTATATTACCTTTAAAATGACACTTACAAGGGAAATATTAATAGCGAAATGGTAACTGTTTAGACAAACAAAGATATGTATTATTTAATAAAAGAAGTCGTCCTCAGTCTTTAATCTTACAACGTTTCTTAATGAATATCTCCGGAAAGTAAAGAAAGTACGACATTTAATAAGAAATAATATAGGCTTAAACAAAGGCAGATATCAATTTAATTGTCTACATCGACCTTAAATCTATCTTATTAATATCAAAGATCTATCCAAAAAAATTGGTCTGAATGGATGTTTCCAATCTTTATATATTGATAGATCTTTGTTAATATCTCCGGCACTATTTACGCTAAAATCACAACGTTTACTTCAGACTTTAGATATTTCTATACCTTTATAATTATGCTTGAATAATTTTATTCCATAAAGAAATAATTAAATTTTATACAAAGGCATTACTGAAAGGTATGCTTAAAAATGCCAACTCGGCCTTAAACATTACGTGTTGTCACTGAATATTGTTGCAGAGACACATATTTTATGAATCTATCGTGTATATTTTTTATTTAAATTATATTGATTTACGATGTGATACATATCGACACTTGGTTTCATGTTTCACTTGTTTTCAATCCTAATGTGCGAAGTCATAAAGTACTGTTTATTGGAATAAAGCGGGTGTACACTATGATAACGTTGTAATCTGTCAAATTCTTCAGTACCGTTTTCAATCGCGGGTTACGTAATAGCCAATATGGCGGCGCCCATATTATCGATTCTGGGATTGTCTATTGTTTTCAATAAAACTTATGTCGTGAAATGAAGTGATTCCTTGCATATACAATCCAACCTGTTAATAGCAGCCAGTCAAGGGTAGTGGTCAAAGTGGCTAATGTAGGCAGGTGACTGCTATAGTCAGGTGACCACTTTTTAGATGGTTGATAGTATCATTATCATTCATAGGAACAAATGTAGATATTCAAGATATTCAACATAAATATGTCTCCACAGTCATTAGTAGAATAGTCAAGCACGCTCTTGTTTCTATTTAAATCCACAATTAAAATCAAAACCATGCATATTGTTATATTGGTATATATTTAAGTCCTCCTTTCATCTGTTTATACAGGTGATCGAAAGAGAGGTTCGTAATTTAGTGCACATAGGCCAGGAGCTAGGGAAGTCAGGGGACTATACTCTGCTGAGAACTGCGCTAGAGTTGTCTGTCCTGATGAAGGGACATAATATTGAGGCCCGTCTGAATCTGGTGAGGATCAATCTCCATCTAGGAGTCAACTTAGAGGAGGTAGGATTTTCTTTGACTTATACTGGTAGACCCACTCGTGAATTTTCTTGATTTTGGAAGAAAGTCACTGATTTCCTTTCCATCTGACCCACCTAACAGACCATCTAAATCACATTTTGTTTAAACGATTTTTATTTGAATGCCAGTATGATTGATACATAATAGGGATCAGCATTGTCTTTACCTATGGATTAGATGGGTTTTTCCAAAGTTGTGATAATCATTATTTGTTTATTTTGATTTCTTTTTGATTTATAAGGGTGCCAGAGTTTTCATTCTGGTATTGTTGGGCTTATATGTATTACATCTTGATCGTGTACCAGGGTGTTCTGTGTACTGCCCTGTGCACTCTCAATATGGTAAAATGATAATAAATATTACGTGTGTATGTTTAACTTGCATTTTTTTTTTACATATTTTGTATATCAAACTGACGGCTGGTGTATAATAAAGAAAATTTGAAGGCATGTAAAGGTCAATATTTGCCAGTGTTAGAAATATGAGCCTCATTTTTTGTTTAAAGGAAGTCCCTTCTTAGCAAAAATCCAGTTTAGGCAGAAAGTGTTGTCTTTGAGTAGCGTGTGCAGACTGCTCAGGTTAATCCGGGGCGACACTTTACGCACATGCATTAAGCCCCGTTTTCACATAGCGAGGCTAATATATTTTTGAAAATGTCTACTGACAATTTTTATGCAAGCTTTATTTTATATATCTATTTCAAAGGCTCAACAAATCTTGCATTATGTGGCGGGGACAGACGCATCACGGATTGGCCTTGTGGCACACATGTTGAATGCTATAACAGAGGAGGCCTGTGTTCGCAATGAACGAGACAAAAACCACAAGGTAATTTTGAATTTCTATTTAGAAAATATATTCTGTATTTGGGTATAATTTTGATTTGTTTTCCCAATACAAGAAAGGGGATTTCTGCTAGCGGCTATTATTTTTGATTGTGTCAAGTCTATCATGTTCTGTCTTAAAAAAGACATCAAGGCTTTATATAAATACGTGTACATTGGCCATTAAAAACCAGCTAAGTGTCATCAGAACATGTGTAGAGAATACTGATTGAACCATACATGGAATAGTGTTCATAAAACATGTCTTTTATTTTCTGCATGAATGCATATTTCTTTTCTGGGTTCCACTATTTGATATTGTTGTCTATGGAGCTCTTTTTTTCCATAGAGAATGGTACTCTTTGAAAATTGTATATCTACTGCTGAGATATGTTGGGTACAGTTTTACATAATCAATACGGGTATGTTGTAGATAAATGTCAAAAAGAGGAAGAAAACTAAGACTGTGGAGTTTGCTGTTGGACTGGTAATGAGACATAAAAGGTACAAATTACAAGGCTGTTATATTGTTTATATCTCTTTTCAAGATTTTATATTTATATAACACTGTTTACATAAAGAAATACACAATATTTTAAATGACTAAAGGATAGCTGTTTATTAAGTATAGAGTATTTGGTTGCATAATTATAAAACAATAATTTCGAAATTTTGTGCTTCCTGAAATGGGGGAGCATCGAGTCGTTGCTTTGTCGGTCTGTCAGAATTATGATTTTGTTGGACTTGAGGTTGTGTGGGTATGCAACTTATTTTCCAGATTTCTTACTTTATGATCCAAATTTGATGAACATTTTATGAAACTTGATATGCAGCATTCCAATATGATGGACATGCCAATCCTTGTCAGGTCATTACGGTGTCCTTTGATTATTAATATTCTACTTTAAAGCCACATTAATATTCAAAATCAATGAATACCTTGTAAAATATTTCGTTAAATAAAGTTACCCCATAAAACATCAGTGTTCCTTATTGCAATAGCCAAAATTTCAATGCCAGATGTGGTCTGGTAACATAGATTTAACAAGATACAAAATCTCACAAACTCACAGGTACGGAATACCGTTAGGGCCATCGTGGTTACACATTAAAATCCAGAGGGCGAGAATGCGAGAACACGAGAGTACGATAACGAGAGTGCGAGATTACGATGACGAGAGAGCGAGAATACGATGACGCTAGTGCGAGAACTTTATGGCAAGAATGCGAGAATACGATGACAACAGTGCGACAACGCTAGTGCGAGAACTTTATGGCAAGAATGCGAGAATACGATGACAACAGTGCGACAACGCGATAGTATGATGGCGACAATACGATAGTACGATGGCGACAATGCGATAGTCATATCGTACTGTCGCCATCGTATTGTCGCACTCTAGTCATAGTGTTCTCGCACTCTCGTCATCGTATTCTTGCACTCTCGTCATCGTATTCCTGCACTCTCGTCATCGTATTCTCGCATTCTCGCCATCGCGTTCTTGCACTCTAGTCATCGTATTCTCGCACTCTCGTCATCGTATTCTCGCACTCTCATCATCGTACTTCGCGTTCTCGCATTCTCGCCATCGCGTTTTCTCACTCTCGTCATTGTATTCTCGCACTCTCATCATCGTATTCTCGCACTCTCGTCATCTTATTCTCGCACTCTCATCATCGTACTCTCGCGTTCTCGCATTCTCTCCATCGCGTTCTCGCATTCTTGTCATCGTATTCTCGCACTCTCATCATCGTATTCTCGCACTCTCGTCATCATATTCTCGCACTCTCGCATTGTCGCCCTCTGGATTTTAATGTGTAACCATATGGCACTAACGGTATTCCATACACAGGAATGTGTTCTCCAATTAATTGTTTTCTCAAATGGCAAGATTTATATGGTTTTGTTTAATTGTTTTTTGGCTATTTGTCCTCATGGCTGTGGCTTTTGTTCCAGGAGCAGTATCTCTCAATGCTGAAATAAAGCTAAGATTATTAAATGGGGGTCTATGTGGAGGATACACACCTGCTGATGAGATGAGATGAAAAGGAGGTTTAATGCATGGGCGTTAAGTGTCATTCCAGTCTGAACAGGCTAATCAGGGACGACACTTTCTTTTATTGTATTTTTGTTTAATTAAATGAAGTCTCTGCTTTTGGAAATTCCAGTTTAGGCGGAAAATATGAAAAGGGGGGTTTAATGCATGTGCGTAAAGTGTCGTCCCAGGGACAACACTTTCCGCCTCAACTGGAATTTTGCTAAGAAGAGACTGTCTTTAAACAAAAAATATCATAAAAGCGGAAAGTGTTGTCCCTGATTAGCCTGTGCCGACTGCACAGGCTTATCTGGGACGACACTTTACGCACATGCATTAAACCCCCTTTTCACAGAATTAAGCTCAAGTGCACTTGCAATTGTTTGAACACTCTTCTCAGGTACAACTATGACTGTGTGATATACAGCTGGGACTACAAATGTGAGGCAAGTCGCCAGTGGATTCTTCAGATGGGTGTCAATCAACTTCCCAAGCAGGATGCTCAGCCTTTCTATAATGTTCTGGTTGAAGATGGCTCAAAACGATATGCAGCTCAGGGTATCAAATGGTTTACTAGTAATTGCATTTCTTTTGTTTGTCTTAAGATACAAAGCCCTTTGAAATGTGGCTGATATGAATGTAAAAGACATTTCAATGCTGCTTGAGTTCAGCTAGTTAGTTTGGCAATTTGTAAAAAAGGTATGGTAATCTCAAAACCAAAGTTGCCCTTCCACCAACTTGCTAGTAATTTGTAAGTTATATTGTCCAGTGGCATTCCATAAAAAAAACATGTTAAGTTCTTGAACTGTGAATGTGTCAATGCGCTGTCCTGGTGGTATATCAGATCTATATATAATATATATAATATATGATATATCAAACTATATTTTGGATTTTTAATGGTGTGGTTTTATTATGATGTATCTACGACAAGTTCTGTCTAGTCTTGAGAACAATCCTTTTCCAAAGTTGCCACTAGAATAATAATAATCAGTGACCATATTCACCAACGGATTCTTAGACTTAAGTCTAAAAATAAAGAATATTCTTGAAATTGTAATGTTATAAAACTACTTAAAAGTGAAGTCAATCTTGTAAACACCTATAAATATATAACTCTTTATTTAGGACCAGATTTTCATAGCATAGGCACCATAAGAAGCCAGTTTATATGCAAACTTGCAGGCATTTTTATTGAGTCTTAGAATATTCTTTATTCTTAAGTCTAGGAATAGTTTGGGGAATACGAGCCCATGTCACCGCTATGAACAGTACTTCCATCGCCATGGAACCCACATGAAAATCAATGCACTTTGTCAATTGAAGTGTTCTACTTGTCTTCAAAGCATAACAAATTAGCCCTTACATCTGTTCTAATATAATTTCAGTAATTCTTTTCATTTGCATAGTATTTTTTACATGTCATATATTTCAGTAAAATACTTATTTATGTCTTTTTTTTAAGGTTTGAGGTTTTCCTAGGAAGAAGAATTTCCTGTATAAAACAACTAATGTGCAATGTTGTTAATTATGTCATCCTTTCAGAAAATCTAGAGGTCCATGAGGGCCCACACAGCATCAGCCACAGTGAGGTTGGCAGGTTCTTCAGCTCGTTTGACGGCTATCGCTACATCATGAACTCTGAGAAAGCTGCAGAATACCCTGATGATGAGGACTTCTGCATGGAACTGGTCCATGGCCAGTATCACACTTAGCGAGGCCTGTCTTCAAATACTTGGCACTGTGGCCTAGTGGATATGTGGTCTGCCATAGCAAACAGGAGGTCCTTTTCAATTCAGACTGTGGGAGCGTTCTATAGCTCTCGCCCAAAGACACCAAGCACTTGTTTAACTCAGGAAACGGATTCGAGAGCATCTCGATAATCCTTAGGCTTTTGATGTATATGAAACGGGTTTAACTAAACTAAAACTAGTTTTCGTAATGCCTATTCTTCAAAAACGCGCCAGTATTTTATTGCTTTATAAGTTGCTAGATATGGGGTTTTACTGGTTGTCAGCATTTGAAAAAGATATTGCATATGGTTAAAACTTCATATACGATGTTATGCCATGACAGTCAGTACTTTCCATAAGCAGCTGCTGAGTATATAAATAAGTTCGGTTTCAAGTTTGCATGTGTTTTTTTTGAAAACCTTTGAAATAAGAGAGTTAAAAAGTGCAGTAAGAATTATTTGTAAGGTTTTGTAAATAAGATAAAAAATTAATGTAAATGCCTTGTAAAAAATGTTCACGCGTCCACTTTCATGTTCAATATTATGTTATTATTCCTTAGGAATTGATGTCTTTCAAATTGTTTGTTGGTCTGTTGTCGACAGGAGCAGTTGGTAGGTAGCCTTAAATGTCAGTAGAATTGTCTGTAATTGTTAATTAAGGTTAACAATTACAAAAAAAAATGGTTACATTAATAATAATTCAAAATTAAGAAATAAGTTGTGCGACCATTGTTAATTATGTTTAATGATCAATAACTTAAA
The DNA here is from genome assembly GCA_007657795.1 of Dreissena rostriformis. Taxonomy (NCBI): domain Eukaryota; kingdom Metazoa; phylum Mollusca; class Bivalvia; order Myida; family Dreissenidae; genus Dreissena; species Dreissena rostriformis. Next base: position 26,443 of record VMBQ01003412.1, read on the forward strand.
AATAATATGTATTTGGAATAATTGTTTTCAAACCAATTATTTGTTTATGAATTGCATTAACAGTTATATGATTTAAATGCCTTGATTAGTACTTGTTTGTTATTGCATTGTTCTGTTACTTTGGTTTGACATTTTATCATTGCCTTTATGATTTGTTCAATTGAGAACAGCGCGCTCATGGTGTGCTTTAATGATCATGTTTTGTCCATCGTGTGTCGTCCATTGTCCTTCGTCAACATGTTCCTCATGAACAATCTCGAGTCCAGATTTATTGCCAAATTCTCATGAAACTTGGTCAGAATATTAGTCTGAATGACATCTCAGCTGAATTACAAAATTGGTCACGTGAGGTCAAAAATAGGTCACTATGTCTAATTAAAGAAACAGCTTGTCTAAGTCACAATTTTTACCGTATCATTATGAAACTTGCTTTGAATAATTGTTTTTATCATATCTTGGCTGAGTTTGAAAATGGTTCCTGTCTGTTGAAACTCACGGTCACCAGGAGGCGGGTCATTTTTCCTAATTTCCAGTTTTCCTATAGTAATACCTCTTGGACACTCTATCATGAAACTTGCTCAGAACATTTGTTTTCGTGATATCATTGCTGAGCTGACAAAAGCTGCTCAGAACATTTCAGTTTGTTTGGGTCTTTTTTTATAATCATATTTTTGTTACTGATTTAAGTATGGGAATATCTTTTATTATGATCGACTTAATCAATTGTTTGGTTTCCATGTTTTTTGCCTGTAAGTTTTTTATCTTACTTGTTGCTCAATGGCATGCATATTTATTACAGATTGTTATATGATATGGATATACAGGTATATAAGAAAATGGTATTAAATATAAATTAGGAAGATATGGTGTTTGACTTTGTTTGGTTAGACGCGATAAAATAAAATGCATGGAAGTGCAATAGTACAATGTATTGTTGAAGTGAACGATCTATTGTAAAAGAGCAGGGTGCTGCACCTCACACCCTTTGGCTCCTATCCTGCTTCCCCTCTTGACTACCTATAACAAAAGGTGTTGATATGTTTTTATGCCCCCGGTAGGGTGGCATTTAGCAGTTGAACTGTCTGTCTGTCCGTCCGAAAACTTTAACATTGGTCATAACTTTTGCAATATTGAAGAGTTGCTATCTCATGCAGCTGCACATTTTGAGTGGTGAAAGGTCAAGGTCATCCTTCAAGGTCAAAGAACAAAATCCAAGGGAAGTAATAAGCTTTAAAGGGAGATAATTTCTATACCTGCCAAATGATAAATAGAAATTTTATTTCAAAGCGGCGCAGTAGGGGGCATTGTGTTTCTGACAAACACATCTCTTGTTATTTATAGTTTCGCCTGAAAATTTCACTATTCACTAAAATTGTCTGTTGGATGGCATCAAATTTTTTAAGAGAGTGTTTTCAGCTCAGATTTAACTAATTTAAGCATGTCTCTAATGTGATGTTCCCACTATCACAATTGGCACCACAATTGAAAGTCTGATCTTTATTGTAAACTTGTCTTTATGATCATATCAGACCTTATCAGATCTTAAAGTCAATCTTGTCAATTGATGAAAATATTTGAACGGTTAAAAAGATTCTTAGGTCAACTCTGCGCAATTAATATTTGGGATCATCATATTAAATTGTATCACATCGCACTGTATAGAAACAAAGCGTGACATATCTGTTGGTGTGTTCACAAGAAAATGACACATTCTGGTACGATCTAATGCAATCTTAAAAGATTAAATATATTCAATAGTCTGTATTTATGTCGTTTGCATTCAGTTGTGACTCATATTGTTCATTCTTTTGATTAAATCATGAAAGATATTGCAACCACAATCATATATTGTTACACAGTGCAATTAAAATTGACAGTGATAGAACATGGCATCTGGAATTGTCAAATGGTGAAGAGTTTGCAACGGAACGCAAATCATCATATCATTAGGTATGGCAATGCATCACATCGTATTAAACTTCAAAAAATGGAAACAATCAGTTACATGTGGCCAACTGTGGCAGTCGTAGAAGGGAGCAGGATGGTGGAAATCTAGGATAAAATTCAAATTAGATACTCACTCAATGATTTTCAAATACTTTATTTAATAAGTCCAAAATGGATTTTAACACAAAAATGTAAATGATCACAGAAGATTAAAAATCAACCATTCATGTTTCCATGCTATACCGCAAAAGAAGTACACACAACATGAAAGATAAATAGGCAGTTTCTAAACCAAGATAGAATTTATGCGAGGATTTTTTTTACTTTGAAGAAAAAACAAATATATCATACAATTAAACAATACCTGATATACGCATGTTATTCCCCTATGTGCAAATGTGTATGCAGTAAAGCCTGTGATACCATCAAATAACACAAGGTGGTTTAGAAAGCGCATGAAAAATAATTAATCAAATACCAAAACTATTTATTATTGTTTGAAAAAAACAACAAAATTTGTACTTGAATTCTTATTTTTAAAAACCTTACAAAGAACAAAACATTTATACAGATAATACAACTACTCATACAAACACAAATATATATTTCAAAATTATACAACAATTTCTGTATATAACCTTTTTCAATATATTTACAAAATAAAATTGAATGGAATGAATCATTCATTTTTTTCTAGAATTCTTCTTTAAATTTAGAAATTAAATTCCATGAAAAGAATAATTTATTTTTCTTCGGAACACTTCCATATAAATTTTGAAATTCATTTGTATGCAACAAACAGTTCATTAAAATGAAAAAGTCTAGAAGCTCTGGATATTGATACTCTTTCTCATGCCCATGCATTCCACCTCATCGATGAACAGTGTGTTGGACTTGACCTGAATGTCTTCGTCAAGGGACAGCTGGTTACGAATGAGGCCCTTCAGGGAGGCCTCAGCCTCGGCAAGTCGCGCCTGCAGGCCTGCGACGGAGGCCTCGATCTCGTGCACTTCCTCGATCAAGCGGTACTGGACTGGGTCGCGACAGAGCTCGACATTCGGGCGCTGGGTTCGTGTATCCAGCCTTGTCTGGGCCAGCTTCATCGGCTGCTCCTTGTCGCTGATGGCCTTCTGTAGGCGAGCAATGTTCTCCTCCTGCTCGGCCATCTGGGCCAGGACCTGCGAATAAATGGCGATACAAACATGAGCATCGAGGGTTTTCTGAATTTTTTACCTGCTTATTTTGCCCTTGTTTCCTAATGGCTACATGGCTTCTATCAAGTCGTTACATAAAACTTGGATATTTGGTAACTTGTTTTTAACAGTCTGATTTATGACAATTATTTGCCCATGAAGTTTAAAATTCATGCAATAAATAGTGATAATCACACATTTGTAAAATAGTATATCTGAAGTTTCCCCATCCTTATTTCCAATTTCCTTAATGGTTACTATAAAACTAAACAAAAATTGTTTCCCAATATTCTTATGCCTAGAGACAAACAAAACATGAAAATTGACGATAATAGTTCACCTTGTTAAGATGGTCCTCCAGTTTGCCTTTAGTGTCCTTGGTCTCGGCAATCCTCTTGTCGAAGGCGACGTTGACCTCTCTGCACTGCTTGCGCATGTCATTGCACGTCTGCTGGAGAATGCCGTCCACAAGGGAGCGCAGATCCACCGAGCTCTGTCTCTCCCGCTCCGCCTTCTCGATGTTTGCATGCGAGAAATCCTGCCAGTCCTCGGGTGTTACAGAGCTGATGATGAGGAGAATTCAAGAATAAAAGCATGGTAGACAATGATGAACGAAAAGGTATTGTACAAAGAAAATTAACGTATTGTGTACAAAATAATGTATGATTTTATTTTTAACAAAATTGTTTTTTTATTAATTTCCAATAGTTCACTAATAGAAATCTTTATTTGAAATATCAGTTAAGTGTAGGCTTTTGACATGACACAATGCAAAACTAGATATTGATCAATGAACACCAGATAGCCCCCTATAAATGGGGCTAGAAACTTTTAAGTGACATGCATATGTGTCAAGAGATTGCACGTGTTGCCTCTTCAATGTGCTTTGCAAGGTGAACCATAAGAAGCAGCACTACTTCTCATACAGTATACTTGAGAAAAACATTCCCAGTGTATCAATTCAAATACTTACTTGGCTTCTATTTTAGCAGTGCCCTCCTTGAAAGCTATGTTTGGAGAGTTGTTTTTGAGTTGTTCACAGTATTCATCAATGGACAGTACAGAAAACTTGTCTTTCAGATCCTTTTCTAGTTGGAATTTTGCTTTACGGTTGAGTCTACAAAGGAACGAATAACAAAACTTGTCGAAAAACTGTTTAATCTATTTTAACTAATCCTCGACATCTTCACATGTAAAAAAATTCCGTAATTGTATGCCAAATATATATGCCAAAGTAAACTTTTAAAAATGCAATAATGGGGAAAATGGATATTAAACAATTTTAAAATAATCAACAGAACAAACTGAGTTTTGGCTTATTTTTCAATTTTAAATATTTTTTCTATTATTGGGACAGAAGAAGCAACCAAATATTTACACCCATATTTAGAGGCAAGGTTCTTAAAAATATCTGTAGGTTATACAAAATAACGTGTGCATACTGCATAAGAAACTAGAAATGCATCACAGACTCTCAGATGCCCCCACAACACATTTTACGGCATAGTCAAATCCACATTAAAGGGCCATGATTCAGCCCAAACTGGTTGCAGTCAATATTTTTTCTTAATGATCATCCATACATCAGATTACTGTGAAAGTTTGAGTAAAATCTGCCAACCAGTAAGGAATTGAAAACATTTTGGGATTTTATATTCCAAAGAGGAAAAACAGCTAAGGGTTATAATTATGCCAAAACCTGTCGCAACAAAAATTTCTTCTTTTCTGATCATCTTCAACATAGAGTCTTTTAAATATGTTTCACCAAGATACACCCAGTAGTAAGGGGGGGGGGGGTTGAAATCAAACAATCGTCATTGAAATTCAACAATTTACAATTATCTTAAAAAACTGTTGAGTGAGATACACACTGTAGCTTAAAAGGAGCTGAAAACACAACCTTTGTAACAAATGGACAAAAATCTAGTGCAATGCTTAATGCCAATTGCTCAGTGGGGGCGCAATAAGAGCTGAAGTTCATAAGAAATAAGAGATGAATTTCCTGTACATTTACCTGACTTGTTCAGTGGCCTGTTCCAGGGACCTCTGAAGCAGGGCCTGGACTCCTTCAATGGCTTCTACTTCCTTGATCAGCTCCTTTTGTACATCATCATGAACCAGGTCTATACCTTGACGCTTTTCCCTATAAAGTGATGAAGAGTTTAAAGTATCTTACCAAAACCAGAGTTTTTTAATTACACACAAGGGAAAATTTATAGGAAATACTAAATATAATGAATATCAATGTAAATGAAATTAAATGAACAATGCACAAACCTATTCATGAGGCACTGCTTAGCAATGTGGAGAGGTTCATGAGTAGCCTCAAGAGCTTTCTCTACACGTGTTTTAAATGCAAGAAGATTGTCAATCTCTGTGGTGATGCCTGCTAGTTTGTCATCCAGCTCATCTTTCCAGTAGCGGATGTCATCAAGTCTTTGTTCTGAAAATATGTTGGAACTGTCATTAAAAATGATTACATAAAAAAAAAATGTTACACATCTTAAAAATGCAACTGCTTTTTACGTTTTTTTTTTGTTTGAAAGTTAAAACAATCCAAACATTGAACTTACTGTATGAACATGTGTGTTTCATTTGTATTCCTTTTATAAATCCATGAGGATTATTTAATGATGCTAAAGAAGATAACGAAAAGTTCATATTCTGTATAACAGATATACTTACGAAATTTTTTGTTTACATCCCTTTGGGTTTTTTCAGTCCTTTTTTCGGTTTCCAATGAAAGACGCTTTGATTCTTCAACCAGCCTTTCGGCTGCTGCCCTTTCTGACTCTGCATTGGCATACTTGGTCAGGTTGGATGTGGTCCAGTCTTGGTGGGTAAACCGAGTTGGTGCCTGGACTAGTTTTGCCATGACTGAAAAACAGATGAGAAATGATAAAGACGTAATAAGAATAAGTTTGACCAACGGCAAAATGTTAATGTACAATTTTATTTCTTATTAATCTGTAGATACACTATAAGACTGATAAACAGTGGCATTCAAAACATTAGTGCAAGATATTTTTTTCCAGCTTTGAGTCCGAGAGATTTGGATTTTTTATTTTAATTGACAATATAATATTGCTAATCTGGTAAGAGTAGATTTCGGTATACCATTTTTTATTTACACTAGGTTACTGGTATATAATTTAAAAGACCATTTTCACATTTCGGATATTGAATACTGAATAGGTTGCCTGACCTCCCTCGCTAAAATGAATCGAGAACAAGGCTGACAATAAGAAACCTGGGATTACCTTCAGAGGCATTCAGAACAGAAATTGTTGGATACAATTTGTTTCTTTGGTGTTAAAAGTTTCATCAATGTAATGAATTGATTGTTTAGTTTGATATCAAACAAAATGTAATTTAACACTGGCAAGAAATTATCAAAAAATATCTTATATAAAATATTGCTTCATTGTCTAAAAAGGGAATGTGAAACATTTCTTTACGCTTCAATTGTTCATAGACATACTGGTAGTGGTAACCATACAACTTTACATTTAAGAATTGTATACTATATATAAGGATATATTGAATAAGCATATCGACAAATTAACATATATTTATAAAACATGGTTCTCAACCAATTTTATAAATTGTAGTTTACAAAACATATTTATGCATACAATTTAAGAAATGGATTCCTTTATATTTATCCTAATTCTATGTGTCCTTCATGCATTTCTCCCTTTCAGGTACATTTCACACATTTCAATCTTTTAAATATAAACAAATTCAATACAACTTACTTTAAGTTTTGGTCCAAAATGTGAAGTAAACAACGAAACAACACAGCTGCCCAAAACAATGATGGCTTCCCTAGTAACACGTTTCCAACGATTCTTAATGTAAAATTTAATTGGCTTACCAAGCGGAAGTAGTTTAGAAATAGTACACAGAATACCATTGGCTGAAATAATCACGCTCGATCACGCCAGAAATCGTGTGAAGTTTGTGTCGGCAGCTAGCAGCCTGTACAGAGAGATGAGTGACTGAGTGGTTAGATTATTATAAGAATTCTCTTTAAGACAACATGGATCGTTCTGATGATGCGAAGGCTCGTCTTCAGCCGGTTATACCAGAGACCCCCAAACCTAAAGCACTCAATGACAATTCTGTTCAGAAGAGTTCTGTTCAGAAGAGTTTGAAGGGAATAATTGCAGGTGCGTCAATTTGTTTATGTTTTCTTGTCATCTTATTTCGCGATATATTCTTATTTGTTGTAACTGAAAAAAGAGTTAATTGATGCTTCAAGTTTACGTGACAACTAAAGTTTCGGTTTAAATTGCATTTTGTCTCAATGAAAATAAAGGCCAATTAAAAAGTGATTAATAAGTTGCAATGGTCGTTTCGTGCCACTGATTTTTGTGTTGAAAAGGGGTAGTCGTTTCGTCCCAGTAGTTATCTGTATAGATGTGAATAATATCGTTTAGGTGTGAATCACATTGGGGAACTTTCGCACTTTTGATTGTCACCTCTGTGCAATAGAAAAACATCATTGAACAAAAGTCACAAACACTTATTTCAATTATATTGACCATGATAGAAACACAAGTTTGTAATAAATCACTTTTTACATACTTAAGTATATTTATTAATATAACATACAATAATATCCATAATTCAAAAGATGATATTCAATGTTCATATCATGTATTGTACTATATTATTATTTATCAGTGGGACGAAACATCCAATCACTCCCTAGGTTTTGCTACACAAATTTCAGTGGCACGAAATGGTAGTGGCATGAAACGACCATCACCTGTTACAATAATCTAAATACCAGCTATTAACCTTCCGAGTTGCTGGGAGTTGCAATTCCTAAGGACTTCTTCATGTTAACTCGCCGCCTGGAATCCAGGCGGCAATTTGATGGTTAATATGTGCCATGTAAATTGTTTTCTGGCATCTATAAACACACCCAAAAGAGTCGAACAATCTTTTGCACAAATTAAAACAACTTACTTCATATGGTGTGCTTGCAGAAAAATGAATAAATTAATCCCTATTCCAAAAAATATATACGTTTTTGCAATTTAAAACGTGGAGATACAGTACAGTCCACACGTTTTCCCCCAAAAATGCGCTCCCTCCAGTGGTTTTTACCTGCTAGCGAGTGTTTACGCGGAGTTGGAAAGCGAGGTGAACTCGCTAAAAGGCTCGACGCTCAGCCGCGTTCGCTTATACCCGCGGCATGTATTACTTTAGCCTAGTCAGTAAATGCAGACAATTTTTGTTCTTATCAGGGACAGCTGCGCAACACCGCGTTAGCAGTGTGCCAAAAAAATAAAATAAAAAATAAAATCCAGTAATAATCCAACAAGACAACATTATTTAAGATGAATGTNAAATCAACGATTTTTCTATTCAACAACAACTACTTCTATATAATATGTACTTGTAATTATATATGTACTTGTAATAAATGTAATTTTATTTGAAAATCAGGAAGTCAAACTAAGTTAAATTGATCTTTATCTCGTTAAACACGGGAGTTTCCCCCGTGTTGCCAACACCAAGTGCCACCGCGTCGGCTTATCAATTTTGCCGATCGTTCACTGCAGAGTCCCAAATCATGCAAACGCCGCGTATCGCGGGATTTTCTTAATCTCCCTCAGAGTAACTGCCCTGCGGAGTAGCGAGGGCAATTGGGGAAAACGCGTGGACTGTACTGTACTCCGAATTTGAAAATATGCAAAAACATTTATTTACAGTTTGAAATATGTTATTTTTTTTTTACCCAAAGAAAAACAGCAATAATTTATTGAGTGCGGTGTGTTTACATCATGTACCAATAAACAGACAGAAACAATACCACTGTTATAAGAATTTGTGCTTTTTCAAATAACACCGTTATACACTAGAAACTTTCAACTGACAGCATAACACCAGACCATAAGACACTCGATCTAGTGAAAAAAAAAATTGCAGCATAACCTTTTTACTTTCCTTCGCTATAATCATCAATTCAAAACTTATGGTCTCTGTTTGATTATGTATTTTATTAAGCTTTTGTTTTGAGCATTTCTCTACAAAAGACACACAATTTGATGTTGATTGTAACAGACATTTTGTTTGTTACAATGTGTTAGGTTGATTGAACTCGATTATAAAGAGACATATTTTTATGCCCCTGAAGGGTGGCATTTAGTTTTTTGAACTGTCCCTCAGTCAGTCTGTCTGTCCGTCCGTCCGAAAACTTTAACATTGGTCATAACTTTTGCAATATTGAAGATAGCTACTTGATATTTGGCATGCATGTTTATCTCATGGAGCTGCAAATTTTGAGTGGTGAAAGGTCAAGGTCATCCTTCAAGGTCAAAGGTAAAATATATGGCTTCAAAGCGGCGCAGAAGAGGGCATTGTGTTTCTGACAAACACATCTCTTGTTTTTCACGGTTTTTGTCTTTACAAGCTTAAACTTTGAGCTGTATGATTTAATGTACTCATAAAAGCTTAAAGCATTCGAGAAGAACTAGCGATTAAGACGCATTTAAAAAAAACTAAAAGAGTAGCCTGGTGATACTTCTATTTGGGGAAAATATTTACATTTATAAACAAAGATACTTATGTGTTATTGATGTATTTATCTAAGATTAATTAATATATTTAATATTTATGCCCCCCTTCGAAGAAGAGGGGGTATATTGCTTTGCACATGTTGGTCTGTCGGTCCGTCCACCAGATGGTTTCCGGATGATAACTCAAAAATGCTTAGGACTAGGATCATGAAACTTCAAAGGAACATTGATCATGACTCGCAGATGACCCCTATTTATTTTGAGGTCACTAGGTCAAAGGTCACAGGTCAAGGTCACAGTTACTGGAAATAGGAAAATGGTTTCCGGATGATAACTCAAGAACGCTTACGCCTGCGATCATGAAATTTCATAGGGACATTGGTCATGACTGGCAGATGACCCCTATTGATTTTCAGGTCACTAGGTCAAAGGTCAAGGTCACAGTGACCTGAAGCAGTAAAATGGTTGACTGGAAATAGGAAAATGATTTCCGGATGATAACTCAAGAACGCTTACGGCTTGGATAATGAAACATAGGGACATTGGTCATGACTGGTAGATGACCCCTATTGATTTTGAGGTCACTAGGTCAAAGGTCACAGGTCAAGGTCACAGTGACTGGAAATAGGAAAATGGTTTCCGGATGACAACTCAAGAACGCTTAGGCCTGGGATCATGAAACTTCATAGGGACATTGGTCATGAC
>VMBQ01003412.1:51345-79110 GCA_007657795.1 Dreissena rostriformis
GCTTAAGCAGTAAAATGGTTGACTGGAAATAGGAAAATGATTTCCGGATGATAACTCAAGAACGCTTACGCCTGGGACCATGAAACTTCATAGGGACATTGGTCATGACTGGCAGATGACCCCTATTGATCTTGAGGTCACTAGGTCAAAGGTCAAGGTCACAGTGACTGGAAATAGGAAAATGGTTTCCGGATGATAACTCAAGAACGTTTACACCTGGGATCATGAAACTTCATAGGGACATTGGTCATGACCGGCAGATGACCCCTATTGATTTTCAGGTCACTAGGTCAAAGGTGAAGGTCACAGTGACCTGAAGCAGTAAAATGGTTTCCGGATGATAACTCCAGAACGCTTAGGCCTGGGATCACGAAACTTCATAGGGACATTGGTCATGACCGGCAGGAAACCCCTATTGATTTGCAGGTCACTAGGTCAAGGGTCAAGGTCACGGTGACTCGACACAGTAAAATGGTTCACCACCACCACCACAACCACAACCACAACCACCACCACCACCACCACCACCGTTGTTCACAGTGACAAAAAACGTATTCACACAATGGCTGCCACTACAACTGACAGCCCATAAGGGGGGCATGCATGTTTTACAAAAAGCCCTTGTTTACAATAGAAGTACCGAACAAATCAGCATCTAAAATCGAACCAAGATATTTTACAAACGTCTGAGATTTTTTAACATGATATTTGTATATGAAAATTGTCCACCTTAGGGAGTTTACGTTTCGAACCAAAAAGAATACACTCTGTTTTGCCTAGATGGAGGGATACATGTAGCTTATTGTCTATTAACCACTAATACTACAGGACTTTTAATATATAATTGATTGTGTCTCAATTTGTTAACAATGCATTACAATAAATTATCTCTATTTATATTGCATGTTTAGAGTGTAATTGATAAAAAAAAGTGTTAACATCATTATAAATTAAAAGTCTTTCTTCCCTTTACATACCATACTATTGTATGCAGTTAAATACAATTTTAGTCCATTTCTCATCTAAAATTTGGGATATATTTCTATTCAAAGTAAAGATAACATAGAGGATCATCATGATTTGTTGCTAAAAATAAACTATTTTGCCATGCTTCCTGGTTTGGTTTTGTGTTGAAGGGAATTCTAAATGCAATGGTTTAGTGCATTTGACAAATGGGTTCTTTGTCATGTAAAGAAATTGGACACATAGAATGTTGGAATCAAATATTGATCAGGAAGTTAAAGGAATATTACAGAACTACTATTAATAGTACTGCGGCTGGTAGTTGTAAAAAAGAATATTATTTGAATTTATGAAAAAAAAAGTTTAATGAAGATTGTTACAGATAAGAAGCTATACAATACCAAATACATTAGAGATAAGTTTGTGTCATGAGCATGTTCCAATAAAATAGTATATTATTTCAAACACACATTTTAATTGTAGTTATGCACTCATGGAGTGGGATGGATTAAGTATTGCTCTTGTCCGCCCGTCCATACGTTCCTGAAGATCTTCTTTGATACTATCCTTTTTCTATTGGGTGTATCTTGCTCAAACTTTGAACGACCTTAATGTGTAGATGAGCGTAATGAAAGGAACTTTGGCTTCATTGATTTTTGGCACAATTATGGCCATTTGTCTGATTTTCCACTATAGAATATAATTAAAGTCCTCTGAAGCTTGTGTCTTCAACTCCTCTTTTACTATTGGGCGAATCTCGCTTAAACTTTCACAGTTGAATAACCTTTTTTTGTAGATGATCATACATACCTAAATTTTAGGCTGAGACGAGTATTGGCAGAATTATGGCTCTTTGTATATTGTTGAACATTTAGTTGATTTGTCCAAACATTTTTCATGGTGTCATCAGTGCTAGTGACACATTTCTAGTTGTGTATTAGAAAGAGAGTGCTAAATAATCATAGGGATAGAGTACATGGTATGACTTAAGCCATAACACTGGGAGAGTGCTAAATAATCATATGGATAGAGTACCTGGTATGACTTAAGCCATAACACTGGGAGAGTGCTAAATAATTATATGGATAGAGTACCTGGTATGACTTAAGCCATAACACTGGAAGAGTGCTAAATAATTATATGGATAGAGTACCTGGTATGACTTAAGACATAACACTGGGAGAGTGCTAAATAATTATATGGATAGAGTACATGGTATGACTTAAGCCATAACACTGGGAGAGTGCTAAATAATTATATGGATAGAGTACATGGTATGACTTAAGCCATAACACTGGTGAAGCATATTGTATTTACCTGACAATGGGCTGAATACTCTACTGGGATATTAAAAAAATATAAAGGTAAAAACTAGGTCACGGGGTCACTTAGTGCGTTTTAGACATTGAGCATGTTGTCCTCTAATTCAAATAGTTTTCATCCGATCTTTAGGAAACTTGGTCAGAAGTTGTATCTAGACAATATCTAGGTCATGTTCGAATATGGGTCATGCCGGGTTAAAAGCTAGGTCACGGGGTCACTTAGTGCGTTTTAAACATTGAGCATGTTGTCCGCTCTCTAATTCAAATAGTTTTCATCCGATCTTTACGAAACTTGGTCAGAAGTTGTATCTAGACAATATCTAGGTCAAGTTCGNTCGATGGTAGTAATGGCTGGCTGTGTCCCCATTGCCAAATACAAACGCCTGATGGCAATCAATAATGCGTACTTCCAGGTCTTCTCCAGTCCGCTTTAATAGTTCATTAAGCGGAAGTACGTCAGTGTCTATGCGTGGACAAACAGTACACAAATATACTGCGCACGATTCCGATTTTCTTCTTATGTCCAGGATAAGAGATTTAATGTCATTGTAAAGTGTAGATTGAGCAGAACCGGAAGCAGCATCGTTTCCCCCAGCATAAACAATGATGTTCTTGTATTTTGAAACGATTTCGCTACTCAGATTTGACTGGATTCCGCGAAGTTTCTTTCCTGGGCAAGTAAGAACATCCACGTCCGTCTTCAAGTCAGACTTGTTTACCCCCTTCAAGATGGAGTCTCCTATGATAAGCGTCTGTTTGGTTACTGTTTGGTTTGATCTTTGATTTTTATTTGGTGTATTATGTATTTCAGAAACCACCGAAGAGCTGTTATTTGAATTTTCAGTACTGGAACGTTGATCTTTATTTTGCGTAGAATGTGCCTCCGGAACATTGGAAGAGCTGTCATTTGAAATTTCTGCATACGATCTAGTAGGAGTTGCCATGAATTTATTTAGCGATATTTCAGTTTCTTTTTGTTGTGTTGTAATATTAGACATCTGGTTTTTCATTGATTCAGAGAAGGATTGCCACCGTTTTAGAAGTCCCTCGTTTAGGCTGCACATTTGCGTTTTAACAGATTCTGAATTCGAAGTTACATCTTTCAACTTATTTTTCATGTCACTACAGCACAGATTGTGTTGATTTTTTAATCCACATACAATATCTTTTATTTCACCGAGTTGCGTTGAGGTCTGTAGTATGTGTTCCCGCATTTCACTTTTGAGTTCATTAATTTCACTCGAAACTAAACTTTAAAACTTTGAAACTTTAAAATAACGATGCGAGGTTCAAACATAATGTTAGGAGATTCGTGTTTGGCATTCCGGAATTCCATTATAAAGTAATGCCTTAGGGTATTATAATATTGTGTTCGGGAATTTCAGTATAATTTCCGGTGATTATTTCCATCTACCTTGAATTCAGCAACCCCAATAAAAACATTACCACAATTTAAATACCAACCTGTGAATTTCTTTACGTTTTGGAAGAGTAATGTCTTATTGAACTTATAAATTTATAGGATATCTACTTCCTTTTTTTTTTCCCCGCCAAAGGCGGAGGGATATTGTTTTGGCGTTGTCCGTCCGTCCGTCCGTCCGGCACTTTTGTGTCCGGAGCCATATCTTGGAAGTGCCCTGGCGGATTTCATTGAAACTGGGTATGAGTATTTATATGGATAATAGGATGATGCACGCCAAATCGCATTGTACACCATCTATTAATAACGGAGTTATGGCCCTTTGTATCTTGAAAAAATGTTTTTTTCTGTGACAAAGCTCTAAATTGGCGGTGGATATAAATTCTACGAATTTGCACTGCATGCGTGTAAAATATGGCTTAATTGTTAACAATATAGAATAAAACATGATTTGATTAGAAAACAGCATACCAACCAGGTGATTTGGATTCATTTAATGACAATACCCAGAATAAAGTTGTTTTTGTTTTTGATTTAATAGAACCGTTTAGATATATCGTTGCAGCGGAACTGACCGTCAAAGCCTGTGTTTGCAGAATTGTGGGAACATGAAGAATAACTAATCGCTTATCGAAGAATATGTTTAATGCACATATTCAATAGCTAATGCAAAACGAGAGACGATATAGGATGATATAAAATTAGCAAGCAAAGTATATTGAGTAGTTTGTTCGTATAAAACATTACCCTACTGCTTAGTGTTAAAATTTTCGGGGAGAAAGTTCATAACTTTACAACACAGTATATACACTCTACATTTTATTTGCACACGAAGATAACACATATATACATCAATACCAATTAAACTTCTTGTATCCTTACATGTGTCGTGTTCTGAGAAAACTGGGCAAAATGCTTGTGCGNCAACCCTGGGGCACATCTAGGTCAAACATTCGGTGTGGGGATACGCGTCGGCCTCTGCCGCGCCATTTCTAGTTTAATGATATGTTTGTTCCTGGTAGTAAGTAGCTGGTTTCTCAAACGTTGACAGAATAGAGCAGAATATTTAGTAATTTTGTAAATTTATCTTCCATGAAAGAATTCAGGTTTAATTGAGATCTTAGTGAAATTGTTTACTTGTAAAATACATTTTCATTGAACTAATCCAGGACTTATGTCAAGAGAGATTTGGTATGCATGATTCAATTCTTAAGCAGCATATTAATAAATGTATCAATATCAATAAAATTTATCCAAATAAATATCAAAGAAATCAGCATCATCACAATTTCAAATAGTGTTCTTTTGAATGTCTAGCTACATGTAGTGACTGGTCCTTTTTTGATCATTCATGGATGCATGGTTACTTTTAATATTTTATTTACAAACATGTATACATTATATATTTAATTGCATCATGCAGTTTATTGCAATCATGTTTGCCAAAAGCTTGTTTCAGTTTTTTGTTTTAACCCACATTTCTTAGGCTATGACCAAGTATTAAACAAAATGAGCTTCAATCATTGAGCATTTAAACTGAGTTTAAGTCTAGATTGTATATTTCAGATTTGGAACATTTGAAGAATTAAAAAGACATTCTGTTGATGAAAATGGCCAGTTAACACCAGGCAGAAGAGTATTATGTGGACTTGGTATGTGAATTTTTTGTGGTTTTGGAAAAAAGTGCCCACTTGTCAGTGTGATTGTGCTAGAAAGTTATAGTTGATATTTGTTGTGCATGTGGTATTATAGTGAGCTAGAACTGAAGAAAAGATGATTGAATGTCACTATGTCATACTGACAGTCTACCCTTGCTCTTCCATGACATTACTGATGATGTTAGTTGGGATGGATCAACAATAACATTCCACAAAAAAGCATGTGAAAAATTACATCAGCAGACTGCAGTGCAGTAAACAGAATTGTTGTCCTTTAAGTTTCTTCGTAATTGTTTTATGAACAGGGATAGACAAACATTCTATTTACAAAAAGCACCATAATTATTAAACATGTTACATGCTTTAATTAACATGTTCATAAAATAAACATTGCCAGCTAATCTGGTTCATAATAAGTTAATCATATGATTTCAGAGACAGGAATATTTTACTTTAAGACCTCAGATTCATATACTACACAGTTATTCTGTCCTTGTTATATTTTTCTTACTGACATTTTATGGTTTGCAGTTTTAGATTTCTATCAATTCCCATATGACCGAACAGCTCTTATGAAATAAAACGATGATAATAATAATGGTCAACAGTTTAAGTATGAATTCAACACATACTAAGTTGTATGCAAAATGTGTTTTTATTCCCCCAGCATCTATTTGTTGACATTATATAGAGACTGTAAATTCTCTTAACAAGGTTGACTTGATTTTACCATTTATTCTAGCACCTGGGCCACGTATCATGAACATTCTCAATGTTTATCTCAACTCAGAAGATAAGATCTGAGTTTCCGCTCAGCTGAACATTGAGAATGTGTGTCAGCCCAAGAACAATCTTAAATCTCAGCTATAA
Organism: Dreissena rostriformis; assembly: GCA_007657795.1. Classification (NCBI taxonomy): domain Eukaryota; kingdom Metazoa; phylum Mollusca; class Bivalvia; order Myida; family Dreissenidae; genus Dreissena; species Dreissena rostriformis. The sequence continues at coordinate 57,579 of VMBQ01003412.1, forward strand.
TAATATGTACATATTTTACCTCAACCTCACAGCTATAATAATATGTACATATTTTACCTCAACCTCTCAGCTATAATAATCTGTACATATTTTACCTCAACCTCTCAGCTATAATAATATGTACATATTTTACCTCAACCTCTCAGCTATAATAATATGTACATATTTTACCTCAACCTCAAGGTTGTGTCAGACGCAAAACTCAAGAAACTTCTGTGATCACCAATTTGAGCATGATAATCAAACTCATCTCAAACATTGAGAAACAACTCAAAGTTGAGTCAGATTATTGACTTAAGTATGATCGTGATATTAGGCCCTGGATTCTTAAACAGTTGTCCCCCAGTTCTATTATAATACTTCTTTCTAAAATTATCCACAAGAATTCATTTGAATGATTATGTTCCTTTGGTTTGATGAAATTGAAGCGCATACATGTAATCCAATAAAAGAAAAGGGCCGCGCTCTGTGAAAAGGGGGTTTAATACATGTGCGTAAAGTGTCGTCCCAGATTAGCCTGTGCATTCCCCACAGGCTAATCAGGGACGACACTTAACGCCTAAACTGGATTTTTCTTAGAAAAGACATATCATTTTATGACATATCATTGAAATATCATAAAAGCGGAAAGTGTCGTCACTGATTAGCCTGTGCGGTCTGCACAGGCTAATCTGGGACGACACTTTAGGCACATGTATTTAACCCCCCATTCACAGAGCGAGGCTCAAATACACTTAATTTGTAATGTTGTATTTACAGGTGCTGGAGTAGCGGAGGCCATTTTTGCAGTTACCCCAATGGAGACGGTGAAAGTGAAATTTATAAATGACCAGACCTCAGCAAAACCACATTTTAAAGGCTTCTTCCATGGTGTGCGAGAAATAATCAGAGCAGAAGGTATAACAATATTATCTGTAGTTTGCCTTTCTGACTTAAATAAAAACGATATCTGCTTACACTTCTTTTTTTTTACTGAATGAAAATGTAACAAGACACTTAAGTCAAGTAACATATATTATTTCTCATTCATACTTCTACCAATTATAAGATGTTTGAATAGTCAGTGGTTTAATGTGTTTCAAACAGTCGCCGTGGCGTAGTGGATATGGTGTCCGCCTAGCGATCGGGAGGTCACGGGTTCGAACCCCACTGGGAGCGTTCCTTCGATCTCCCCCAAAGACACCAAGTACTGGTTCTAGTCCCAGGAAACGGACTCGAGAGCGTTCCTATAAGCCTAAGGCTTTCGATGCAATCGAGCTAAAATAAATAGGTTTAAACTAATGTGTTTTAAGTTTATTGTTAAACACTGAAAGGGGTTTCCACACTTGCAAGTTCAAACCTGGGCAAACAACTGCATTGTGGCAGGGTGTGATCTTACTAACATAATAAACCTTGCAATTCTAAGGCTTTCTGAGAAACTGGGCTTTTGGAGTTTTGCAATCTACTTATGTAAGTTAAAAAAAGTTGCTTTGAATATTTGCTAAAATATTGAAACACAATCACCCACATTTACTTCATGGGCAATGTAAAAAATATATTTCAGTATATGTGTTTGTGCCAATTTTTATAGAATATTACATACATGCATGTTATATACAGAATATTTAATGTGCAATATACTAATAATGAAGTCTTAACAAATGGTTATAATCTGGGTATAGGTTGTGATACAAATAAATGAGCAAAGGTAGAAGCAGTGATTTGACAACAGTCACTGTCCCAATGTACTCTAGTTAAATTGCTGTCTGTTTGATCAGTGTAATCAGAATTACTGTTTATAATCAGTACCAACTATCAAGACACCATATATACAAGATTAAGGTTATGTCAAGATGTGTATCGGCCTTTATCAGCAACTTTTACTAAAGGTATGTGTGTCAACTTATGGTGACTAATGAATTGGTAATCAGAATATTACGTATGTGTTATAATCTTTTGACAACTTCAAAAGTGAAAAAATTAACAATAAATCACAGAACAAAATGCCACTATCGGTAAATATTTATACTTAAATTATTATGTCTACAAGTCGATACTTTTTATACGCCCGTATAAAATACGGGACGTATTATGTGAAACCCCTTGGCGGGCGGGCGGCGGGCGGAAGGCATCACTTTGTCCGGACTCTAATTCAAATTGTATTCATCCGATCTTCACCAAACTTGGTCAGCAGTTGCATCTAGTTGATATCTAGGCCAAGTTCGAATATGGGTCATGCCGGGTCAAAAACTAGGTCATAGGGTCAATAAGTGCATTNTCTATTTTAATGTTTAATTTAGATCTTTGAGCTATATATGATACTATTAAATTAAGAATTGAATGTAATCAATACTATTTGCCCATATAAACTTAAGTTAACGATCCCCAGAATTACCTTAATACATGATGCAAATTCGTGTTTTGGTACAATTAAACGGTTGATTTATTTTTGACGGATTTGTTGCCAATGATAAGCGATAGCTCAATGTATCTGTCAGTTTGACAATACGCACCCACATAATTATCAAGATTTGGTATGTTTGGTACCATCAGAGATTATGACATGCGAACGCTTTCGTGCAAATTGATGTAGTTTGATAAAATCCAGATGTACCATCGGACATATTACGACATAATGTCCACATATGCATACCTTGTATACTCTTGAAAAATTCTGTATCCGACAATATGAAATTTAAAACTGGTTGCTTGCTAAGCAAGAAAATCATGTTAACATAATCCTTGTATGTTTGTGAACGTTTTGTCACAACGCACGTTTAAGTTATCAAACCTTTTGAAATACTTTACAACTATTTAAGTCGTTATCAAAATGTATTTGACACGATAAGGTTAACCTGAATGCGTTCAAACGAACGGTCTAACGTTCGTACCCGCAGATATTTTAAGTGCTACTCAATTTCACGAATTTCAGAAAGCAAACGTGTGTTTGGGATATTTGTTTTAATCCATTTTGCTAATCGCAATGCACATTCCGATTAATTGTTGTACAATGAATACATTCATACGCAGACGATAGTCACCCATTTGCGTTTCCACTGAACATTAAGTGCTGAAACTTTTGGAAGCTCGATCTTTTATATAAATTTAAGTCCTTAAAAGTAGGGACTCTCAAACAATCTTATTCAGATGATCACGCCTCTTTAAAAATATTTCTATAACTATTACTTAATTATTCACCTGGAATGTCAATATAGTAAATAATGGAAATTATTTTAACTTGTAAGCTTTTTAAATGGACTCTGGATTATAAATGCTTTTATATGATGCAGATGATGAGCTTAAAGAGTTGAAATCACACTACACACCACACGCACGGACAATTGTTTCGTCGTCATTAAGGTTATCTGATCTGAAGTTGCCTTTAAATATGGGATTATGCAAACAGAAACTAAGCCGAAAATCATGGAATATATCAATGTCAATACATTATCACACAGGCGTGATAACGTATCTATAAGTTCCAGTCCTATATCAAATACGCATCGAAAGTAGAGCAAGTGTTGGTATACGATAAACTGATGTCGGTTAATGCAATATATGTTTGTCAAGACCTTGAATGCAAACGTCAAATCGTTACCTAAAGTGATGTTTTATTCGATATTCATCCAATTCTTACATGCGAAATAATTCTAGTATAAAATGATGAAAAACATTGAGCTTTGCTAACAATCTTTGGCAATAGCCTCCAGAATGTGTGCAGTTGCAAGGTTAGTTTGACGCATTCACTAAGATCCAATATAAAGAAGTGAAACTCCATAAGCTGCAGCAGTATTGCATTTCTATCATACATACCTTCGTGGTCCTTTATTTATGGCAAGGAACCAATTGCCAAAACGGTATAGTACGGCACAAAGAGAAACAACATATACACATAGTAGAATATAGCTGGGGTCACCGCCTTGGAACGGTTAATGCTAAGCACTGGGGGTTTAAACTGGTTATAGAGCGCTCAACCTCTCACTTGGCCCAGCAATATTCATGATACATATAAGTGTAAATAAAATTTAACCTCATAGCATTGCAACTCAAGTTTGAAAAGCTGTATGAATTGTTATTTGTGGCGTTGTTTATTATATTTTAAATAATCGATTATTTGAAATGTTGATTCTGAAAGAACGCTTATGATCAAGCAATTACATTCAAACAGCTTAACACAATGTTTATCTAAATCTTTATCTTATCCGAATATGTTCTGTCATGTTGCTGTTGTTTATAATACACAGCACCACCACAAGCGTAGAATATTGCAGTAGTTCAACGGATGTCAATGATAAGCCTATCTTTATTGCAATGGTGCTTTTCATAATGGTAATTGCTTGGTATTCATTGTATACAAGTTTGTTTAATAGTGATCAAGTAACATAGTACTATTAATCTGACTCATCATTATTATACCAGCATCAATAAGTATTTAATATTATAGCAGTATCATTAACACGAGTTTGATGCAGTGCATGAAAATATAAGATTAGAATACAATTATTATGTACAAATTATATTAGGTCACAGATCCAATTATTATTAAACAAATGTTTTCGGCAAAATGACTTTCTAGTCATTTATTTATAGATTGCTATACTGCACTAATTTCTCATTGAATCATTGAGACCATGTACAATTACACTTATACGTAATGGCCACGCGTAAATGTCTCATTGGTGCATTTACAAATCGTCTTAATATTTATCAGGAGTGCTAATTTGACTTTAGGAAAAGAGCCCACTTCAAACATATATTCGCATGTATCATTGTGATAGTGAAAAGAGCAGAACAAGTGTATGCTATAAAACATGTTTCATATCGGAACTACCTATTGTAGTTAAGAATGATAATGACTTCGTGTTGTTACAATAAAATCGAAAACACAAACAATCAATCACGTGATCATCTTGAAAAACAACTTTTCTGACAAGAAAACAAATGTTGCACTCGACGCAAACATATGTGAGTCTTTACCGTGTTCTGGTGATTGTAATTATATTTTGACAGCTCATCATTTGTGTCGTGTTCTGAGAAAACTGGGCAAAATGCTTGTATGTAAATTGTCATCCCAGATTAGCCTGTGCAGTCCACACAGGCTAATCAGGGACGGCAATTTCCACGTTTAAGGAATTTTTCGTTTTAATGATGTCTCTTCTTAGCGAAAATCCAGTTTAGGCGGAAAGTGTCGTCCCTGATTAGCCTGTGCGGACTGCACAGGCTAATCTGGGATGACACTGTACGCACAAGCATTTTGCCCAGTTTTCTCAGAACACGACACATTTATTATCAGTCACGTGCATATTGCCTATTTTTAACACACATCAGCGTGTATGGTACTTTATTAGAACTAAAGATTGTTTCAGGAAATGAAACCTTTTTTCCAAAATGTATGCAATGCTATGTATTGACATACACAACTTATTGTTCTCATCATGCAGTGAAACAAAATTTATGATACAAAGAACAACTACAACAAAAACAGCCTGAAAAATATTTGTTTATGTTTGCATGTACATTACTGTTTTTATAACTAGAAATAAATAAGGACGTTTTTCTTAATCCGTTACAAAAAAAAATAGTCATTATCAAAGTAGAAAGTAGATTATTGTAGGCTTCATGCATGATTTTCGGACAAATATGTAGTTTCCAGTGAAAATTTTGAACAAAACAATACCCAGTAGAGTTTATTCGAAAGGTTGTGTGAGTGAAAGATGATATTTTCTCAAATAATTAGAATAAAATTGGCAAGGCTGCTGGAAGACAACCAAGCGAATATTTCTTTGGCCGTAACCGCATATATAATGGTATCTATCAAATACCAGTATTGTGCACTCCATTACGACTGAGCACGAAAAAGAAGGGTAGCAGCTGTAATCAGGCGTGTATGCATACACGTGTATTTTGATGCAATTGTTGCACGCTGGTACAATGCATGTGGATAGAATTCACTGTAAAACTTCAGACACTAGTTTTAGGAGCTTAATAACAACATCATATTTATGAAACATGTTTATTTTAAGAATTTTCACATTTTCTGGCAAACCAACGTTTAGAAGTGTAGAGGTTTGAACAAAAACATACAAACATGTGGATACATGATTGTGCAGAAAAGTTAGAAAACTTTGGCTACTGAAGAAATATTTGTATCATATGTATAAAGACTTCATTTCAATGTGATATGTTTGAAATGACTCTAATGTGACAAAGCATGCCTGAATTTGACATAAAATATAATACACAACTTTGATTTATAAAACGTGCTGTTTTTTTGTGCATTGTAAAAGGCGTTTAAAGCGCAACACATTTTGCTTCAATGTCATATAACAATTAATTTAAAGGCCCACTCACATAGTTATTTCTAAAGAGGTATTTTTCTTGATTTTATTTTCAACAATCTTTAACAGCGTCGTTTTAAACTATGCCAAGTTTTAACATTCACCTTAAAGTCTGTTTGAAAAAAATGGCCTCAATGTACATGATCGTTCAAAAATAATTTTTCGATTAAATAACATTATTATAAAAGGACGATACATGAAATGATACCTTATCAAGTAACCTAATAGCCTCTGCGCAATCTAGTAACGGTTTTCATAAAATGATATTTTAATTCATCGAATCAATAATTTCATTAATTTGACATCATCGGAACTCAAAAGCTTGCCAATATTTTCAGCATGAGACATTATCGAACAATTCCTTCCAAGTAAGCTTCCTGAGCCAATGAAGGAATTATATAAATAACGCACAAGAACCGCAATATCGCGTTGAAGTAAGCTTAACATCAAATAGCAATCTAATTATGTATACAGCCATTGCGTAAGAAGGTTCACGCTATATTTTAATACTTTCATCTTATGTGTGCTTGTAGATGCTGTTGCTATTATCAAATGCATTATTAATTTAACTGTAATAATGAAATAATTTCCACTGGGCAAGGCTCAGAACAAATTCTCATCGGGATATACTCATAAAAGCCTACAGTTTTTCGTTGTTCTAATTTGACCGTGTCATTTTTATTTGTGATCAAAGCTCACAAATAATGCAGACGCAATTTTGGAAATCACTATCCCTTAGCTACGGTAGGGCCCGTAACCAATGACTGCCTGTGTGGATAACTCCAGTTTAGCAGACGAAAAATGCTTAAAACGTTTCTGTGCAGCAGACGACAGCCTGTAATTATGTAAACAATAGCTTGTGGGACATATTGGCCAGTCTAGTGTTTATAACAGCTTGTGCGATGACATTGGTTAGTTTATCATTGAAATCTGTACATATTGGCTTCTTTCAGGGAAAACGGGGCTTAATGCAGCATTAGAAGTCTGTCATGTGGGCAAAATTGTTTCTCAATAATTTAAAGAAAATAGATAAAGTATTAGATACACATATCACAACATGTACATGATTATAGGCTTGTTATTCTTTAGCAAGGCAACCACAATTCTGAAGACGGTTGCCAGTGCAGCGACCAATTGTGAAAAAAAGACATATTGTTGTTATTTTGTTTAAGTAATCACTATAACATAAATATGTCACACACATCTCGACCTGTGCTTTACGACACACTCTTTAAAATTTGAATGGGTTGTGTTCATTTCAAACTTGCGATATAAAATGCTATAACATAAGTTTGAAAACTGAGTTGCTTCTAAGATTATGTAATAGCAAACAAATTCAGTACCTTCAGCGCTTTGATTTCTTAATGCTTTACAGTGTGTTGTTTGTCAATATTTAAGCAAAAAAAAATGGATTTGCACTATTGAAATGCATTGAAATACTTACTACAAGAGCGAGTTTTTACATCAAGATAAAAAAAATCACGTATGTACTTTCCTCAGTTGTGAACACATAAAATATACTACCGTTGTGTACCATGAATCATTATTTCCATCAGTGAGCTTGGTAATTTTCTGATTTTTGTTTGCTAGAGAAAGTATATACACTGGATAGGTATTGGTTTCAGTGTAAAATCTTATTTTATGTTAACTGATGTTATGTTATATTTATGGAAATAAAGCCAGTTTTTATTCAAGGAATTTGTTCATTTCGCAAATGTTGTATGCACAAATTATTGTTCTGGAAAGCAATAGGGTGAATAAATAATATACTTATTATTGGTAGAAGTGGCGTCACCTTCTCACATCTTTCGAAGTCCCATTTATGATTCAATATTGATGAAACATGGTCAGATTATTTCAATTTTACAATATTTAGGCATATTTTGAATTTGGGTCACGTGGGATAAATAAATAGGTCATTCGTTCAAAACCATCAAAACATTGCAACATTTGTAGAAACCTTATGTATGACCCATTTAAGATGAACCTGGGAAATAATGTTTATTTTGACACTATCTATGACAAGTTTTATTTGGGTCAATCAATGTCAAAACAAGGCAACCATGTCAAATTGTCACAAAAACGTATTACCACCTTAGAAGCTACATATATGATTCAATCTTGATGAAACTTAGCAATAATTGGTTCAGTGAAATTAACTATCTAGGCTAAGTTGAAACTTGTATCAAGTTGAATAAAAAAAACTATGTCACAAGTACAAATCGTAGGATAAATATCGTTAACTACTATAGGAACCAAATGTATGATTCAATAGTGATGAAATATGGTCAGAATATTTGCATTGACAATAATTTGGCAAAGTTTGATTTTGGATTACGGAAAGCAGAATTTAAAACTAGGTCACTATGTATAATCTTTAAGAAAGACCTGTTACCACTGTAGAAGCATAATGTATTATTCAATCTTGAGAACTTGGGTAAACAATCATTTTGCAAATATCAAGGTCTTTGAACCAATTTAATAGGGCGCTAAACCGAACACAATTAAAAATATCCANACAGCCCATTTGGGGGGCATGCATGTTTTACAAACAGCCCTTGTTCTTTTAGAGAAAGTCTCTAATTAGAAAAAATCCAGTTAAGGCGGAAAGTGTCGTCCCTGATAAGCCTGTGCAGACAGCACGGGCTCATCTGGGACGACAATTTACGCACATGCATTTAACCCCCTTTTTACAGAGCGCGGCTCAAATATTAAAGTAACTCATTGTTGTTAGGTTTTCATGGAGTGTACAAGGGTGTGGTGCCCACTATCATGAAGCAGGGCAGCAACCAGGCTATACGCTTCTACGTCATGGAGACTCTGAAGCACTGGTACCGCGGCGATGATCACAATAAGAAGGTTCCAACACTGGTTGTTGGGGGGTTTGGAGTTATTGCGGGGGCTTGTTCGGTGTATGGGAACACACCTATTGATGTCGTGAAGACCAGGTTACAGGTGCGAAATTGTCCATGCTTTTGTATGTATTGTACCTTAATTGGGTGCAACATGGTCATTGATTAAGTATAACTGTTAAACTACATGTAACTAACCCAGGACAAGTGTGAGCAGGTTATCTGACTATTGTAATATGACTAAAATATTGTTCAAAACAACCAAAAGAGCGAAAAAATAAACATTGAACATGTTTTGTGTTTGAAGTACACCTGACTGTAAACTGTAAGGCTTAATCATTTGCTAGTGACAAAAATCTGTGTATTAGTGCATTCCATTACTGTTGAAACAGTTCATCTTTAATCCTTAAGAAGTAAAAATTGTATATGTATTTAAAACTTTAAAAAAATAAACAGATTTCGGTATTGATTGATGTATTTGACTGATTTTGATTACTAGAATTGTGATCCTTCATTTAAGGGATTGGATGCTCACAAATACAAAGGAACCATAGATTGTGCAATGAAGATATTAAAAAACGAGGGCCCTAGAGCGTAAGTGTTTATATGGTGGCTTATTGAAATAGCTTTACTCAGACCATGTATGAATATAAGATTTGCTGTTAATGGTTGAATATAACAAAATAAACAAACCAAATCTCCATCTTCAACAGCAGGAAATCACAAATATTGTGAAAGAAATTCTCATTCGATGAATATGCATTTTCCTTCAAATCTTTGAATACGATTATTTTAGCTGTAAAAACTAAAAAGGAATATTTGTTTAAAAGAGTTTAAATTAAGTTCGACATAAAAATATTAATGCTTACCTAACGTTTTCAAGTTTTTAAAGTGTATAATTGTATGCAGTTGGAGGGGAGAACATTTCAGTCACATTAATTTGGTTTGTGTATAAGTTGAAGAAACTAACTACTTTCACATTTCTCAAGCAACTAAATTGAAACTTCAAATATGTCATCCCAGCAAAGGATAGATGTAAACGACACAATTTTCTAATGCAGTGATCCACTTTTTCCTGGAGATGAGTGCCTTTGAACTTAGCCCTGTGTATTGTTCCAATGCTGTTCTGGAGCGTTCGTTTTGTTTGTGGCATAGCTCTAGTTTATCAGATAGTAAATTACAACTTAATTTGTTATAAAAATCTTTGTTTCTATTTAAGTATTTAAAGTATTTTTTCAGTTCGAGTACATGACAACAACAAAAATTATCCAAAAAAATGGCGCAAAAATTGACCCCTCTAAATATTTTTTATAAACTTCTACCGCAGGTTTTATAAGGGGACGGTTCCGCGACTGAGTCGAGTGTGTCTAGATGTGTGCATCACGTTTATGATCTACGACCACATCATGGAGGCATTCAACAAGTTCTGGAAGCACTAGAGCCATCGACCTGATCACCATGTTGAGACATGCAAGCTTTCATTCATCCATGTGCCATGCTCGTTATATGAGCCTTGTTCTGAGAAAACTGGGCATAATGCACGTGCGTAAAGTGTCGTCCCAGATTAGCCTGTGCATCCGCACAGGCAAATCAGAGACGACACTTGCCGCTTTTATTACATTTTTCGTTTAAATGAAGTCTCTTCTTAGCAAAAATTTAGGCGGAAAGTGTTGTCCCTTATTAGCCTGTGCGACTGCACAGGCTTATCTGGGACGACACTTTACGCACATGCATTATGCCCAGTTTTCTCAGAACGGGACTCCTATGGTGAAAGGTTATGCTCGTCTAATGTGTTGTGTTGATGGACAGAAGGATGTCTCACAGTTACAGGGTGGGCCATATTGTTGGTGCAAGAATATAAAGAGGATGTTGCTTACTGTATATCTAAGGGATGCTTATGGTAGTGGTAGTTTATTGAATGGACTAAATTAATTCCAAATGTATTTGTAGATAGTTATATATTTATTATTTAATATACATTTCAAGTTGATTTTGAAAATATACAAATTCTACATTTTCACTTGATCATTTACAATTATATATTTGTTTGACATTTTGTCAACCTTTTGAAAATTATAAAACAGAGTTTTGACTATGTAAACAATTATCATTACTGAATATTTTCATTTAATATTTATAATCAACATTTTATATTACCAATTATTAAGGTTTTGAAGACATTGTCATTTGATTTGTAAATCACATTCCAGTTTGGTATCAGTTGTTTTTATACATGTATTTCTTTTGCAATAATAACTATCGTGTACTATTGCAATAATGAATATCTTGTCATAGTTATTCCAGACCAAGCAGGTTTGAAATTGATGCCATTAAACATACTTAGTGCTGTTGAATAGAACAAGTGCTGTTGACCCAAGAAGTTATTAACTCACCTGTCACAAAGTGACACGGTGAGCTTATGTGATCGTGTGATGTCCTGCATACATTGTGCGTGCGTCAACAATTTGTTTGTGTAGACAGTAGAGGTCACAGTTTTCATCCAATCTTTATGAAATTTGGTCAGAATGTTCATCTTGATGAAATCTGGGTTGGGATTGTATTTTGGTCATCTGGGGTCAAAAACTAGGGTACTAGGTCAAATATTAGAAAAACCTTGTGTAGACAATAAGAGGTCACAGTTTTCATCCAATCTTTATGAAATTTGGTCAGAATGTTTATCTTGATAAAATCTGGATTGGGATTGTATTTGGGTCATCTGGGGTCAGAAACAAGGTCACTAGGTCAAATCATAGAAAAACCTTCTGTTGACAATAAAGGTCACAGTTTTCATCAGCTCTTAATGAAATATGGTCAGAATGTTTGTCTTGTTAAAATCTGGGTTGGGATTGTATTTGGGTCATCTAGGTTAAAAAACTAGGTCACTAGGTCAAAGTTTAAAAAAAATGTGTAGACAGTAGAGGTCACAGTTTTTATCCAATCTTAATAACATTTGGCCAGAATGTTAATCTTGATAAAATCTGGGTTGGGATTGTATTAGGGTCATATGGGGTCAAAAACTAGGTCACTTGGTCAAATCATAGAAAGACCTTGTGTAGACAATAGAGGTCACAGTTTCCATCAGATCTTTATGAAACTTTGTCAGAATGTTTATCTAGATGAAATCTGGATTGGGATTGTATTTGGGTCATCTGGGGTCAGAAACTAGGTCACTAGGTCAAATCATAGAAAAACCTTGTGTAGACAATAGAGGTCATAGTTTTCATCTGATCTTAATGAAATATGGTCAGAATGTTTATCTTGATAATATCTGATTTTATAATTTTTGCTGCATATATGGGTCATCTGGTGTCAAAAATTAGGTCACCAGGCCAATTCTAGTAAAAGCTTGTGTAGATGAAAGAGGTCACAGTTTTCATCACGTCTTAATGAAATTTTGTCAGAATGTATTAATTGATGAAATCTGGCTTGGGATTGTATATGGGTCATCTGAGGTCATAAAGTAGGTCATCTGGTCATTAAATGAATCGACTCCTCAGGTGAGCGAACTAGGGCCATTTTGGCCCTCTTGTTATTTTATTTTAATCAAGCCCTTCCACGGCCATGTTGTTAAATAATAAACACTATTGGTGCACACGTTTTCTGGTGTGTTTCTGAGTCCTGACAATACATGTATGTGTTTATATAATCTGATTTATGAAAATATTGTATTTAGTTTTTTGAAACAACTAAATATCCTTATTCTGAAACACATGAAGGCTTGTCTTTTTTGTGTTATAAATATATATGTTATTGAAATGTATAACACCACAAAAATCTGATAAATAAATACCAAATTTTGATTGAAGAAAAATAAGTGGTTGTGTGTTTTACGTTGCTCAACCATTTTATTTCTATATTCTCTCAAAGGAATTATACAAGAAAAATAAATATATGCTTTGATTTGTGATTTTTGGAAATAATGTTTTGCTCAGTTAATGATTTGTATTATACTTAATGACATGCTTTATACATTATGAATGCTTTTTCGTTGTTTTAATTGATCAAAATACTACAGTGCTGGCAACTAATTGGTAAACAACCAAAAAACAGATTTCCACTAAAAACTATTTCACAACCATCTCATGTGAATTTATATGACCAGTCATGGATGGGATTCCGTTGATTAATGAATACATACATTTTAATACAACCATTATTGATATGTATTGTCAAAAAAGTGATATTATATTGAGAGTGCAATTGCACAATCCTTAAACTTACATATTGTGCCATTTGGTGTTTTGAATGTTCAAATAATATTATTCATGATTAACTTATTATATGCTTATACAATGTAATACAGTTTTGATGGTTAATATTTTGCTGCAACTTCTAGACAATTTTAAAATATGTTGTGTTCAATGCATGTATTGTTTTGATGTGCATCTATACAATGAAGTTTACATGTTTTTTTGAGGAAATAAGACTTTGAGGACCAATTTCTTGTTTTCTGGGTATGTTAGCAAACATGATGGGAATTATTGAAATAAAATACTTAAAACAATATTAGACTTTCAGGTTCTTTACAGATTGTGGCATAAGAGCAACTCTCCACGACAAATGCGTACAACACATTTGAAAAAGACATCGGTTTCAATTAAATTAAATGCGTGAAAACATGTTAATTTCTAACGATTGCATTCTATTACATTAATTTAGAAAGTGCTTGGTGCTTATGGTATATTTATTAAACTCGATGTAAAACTGAACAAAAACACTTTGCATTGCAGTGTAAATCTGAACAAAAACAAACCTTGCATTGCTGTGTCATTCTGAACAGACACACATGGCATTGCAGTGTCATTCTGAACAGACACACATGGCATTGCAGTGTCATTCTGAAGAGACACACATGACATTGCAGTGTCATTCTGAACAGACACACATGGCATTGCAGTGTTCATCTGTACTGACAGACACACATGGCATTGCAGTGTTATTCTGAACAGACATGCAGGGAATTGTAGTGTCACTCTGAACAGACACACGTGGGATTGCAGTGTTCATCTGTACTGACAGACACCTGGCCTTTGTAGTGAAAATCTGTACTTAAGACACACACACACACACAGCTCGACTTGCAGTGTAAAATTCTGTATGGACACACACCTGTCATTGCAGTGTAAATCTGTACAGACACTCGCATGTCTCCACAGTGTAAATCTAGACACGCACTTGGCATTGCAGAGCAAGTCTGTACAGACATATACCTGGCATTGCAGAGCAAGTCTGTACATTATATACCTGGCTTTGCAGAGTTTATCTGTAGAGACGAAGGTCTAGAATAGCTGTGTTATTCTATACAGACACACACTTGGCATTGTTGTGATTTTTTTTTTCCAAACATACACTTGGCATTGAAGTGTTTATCTTTACAGACACACACATTGTATTGCAGAGTAAATCAGGGCAGACACATACCTGGAATTGCAGTGTAAATATGCACAGACACACACCTGGCATTGTAGTGTAAATCTGTACAGACACACACCTGGTATTGCACAGTAAATCTGTACAGACACACACCTGGCATTGCAGTGTAAATATGCACAGACACACACCTGGTATTGCATAGTAAATCTGTACAGACACACACCTGGCATTGCAGTGTAAATCTGTACAGACACACACACCTGGTATTGCAGTGTAAATCTGTACAGACACACACCTGGCATTGCAAGTAAATCTGTACAGACACACACCTGGTATTGCACAGTAAAACTGTACAGACACACACCTGGTATTGCAGTGTAAATCTGTACAGACACACACCTGGCATTGCACAGTAAATCTGTACAGACACACACCTGGCATTGCACAGTAAATCTGTACAGACACACACCTGGTATTGCACAGTAAATCTGCACACACACACACCTGGCATTGCAGTGTAAATCTGTACAGACACACACCTGGTATTGCACAGTAAATCTGTACAGATACACACTTGGCATTCCAGTGTTAATCTGTACAGACACACACCTGGTATTGCACAGTAAATCTGTACAGACACACACCTGGCATTACAGTGTAAATCAGTAGAGAAATACCTGGCATTGTTGTTCAAGTCTGTAGAGACAAAGATCTGTTATTGTAGTGTAAATCAGTACAGACAAAGATCTGTCATTGTAGTGAAAGTATGTATAGACAAAGATCTGCCATTGTAGTGCAAGTCTGTACAGACAAAGATAAGTCATTGTAGTGTCAGTCTGTACAGAAAAAGATCTTTCATTGTAGTGTAAGTCTGTACAGACAAAAATAAGTCATTGTAATGTCAGTCTGTACAGACAGAGATCTTTCATTGTAGTGTAAGTCTGTACAGACAAAGATCTGTCATTGTAGTGAGAGTCTGTACAGACAAAGATCTGTTATTGTAGTGTAAATCAGTACAGACAAAGATCTGTCATTGTAGTGCAAGTATGTACAGACAAAGATCTGCCATTGTAGTGCAAGTCTGTACAGACAAAGATAAGTCATTGTAGTGTCAGTCTGTACAGACAAAGATAAGTCATTGTAGTGTCAATCTGTACAGACAAAGGCCTGTCATTGTTGTGCAAATCAGTACAGACAAAGATCTTTCATTGTAGTGGAAGTCTGTACAGACAAAGATCTGTCATTGTAGTGCAAGTCTGTACAGACATATACCTGGCTGTCATTGTAGTGTAAGTCTGTACAGACATTGATCTTTCATTGTAGTGTAAATCAGTACAGACAAAGATCTGTCATTGTTGTGCAAGTCTGTACAGACAAAGATCTGTCATTGTAGTGCAAGTCTGTACAGACAAAGATCTGTCATTGTAGTGTAAGTCTGTACAGACAAAGACCTGTCATTGTAGTGTAACTCTGTACAGACAAAGATCTGTAATTGCAGTGTAAGTTTGTACAGACAAATACCTGGCATTGTAGTGGATATCAGAAGTCAAACACTTGGCATGGCAGTGCAAGTCTTACTGGCACATATGGCCAGTAAAAAAATTATGTCACAGAGACAGATGCCCCAATTGACTAACACTTGGACACAAACAGTTTTGTTTTCATATTTTACTTTTAATCTGTGTGAACTTGTAGGAATCATAAAATTCATACATGAACAAAATGTGATAACAAATAGCATTTTGCTTGTAGTTTATAATTTTGCACCAAGTGAAGGTCCAATTTTCTTGTATGAATCTCTTGTGCGATAGGTTACTGCATGACCTTCATCAAAATGTGGATTCAACGTTGTTCGAACTCTTTCCATCCATGCCTTGATTTTGGAATTGGATTCATAGACTTCTTCTTCAAACACTGGGAACAACTGCATCAGTTCACAGGCTGCCAGTAGATCGGCCACCGAAATGTCCTCACCACCAATGAACTTTTGATCTTTTAAGAAGTAGGTATCAATATGGGAGATTACTTTTGGAAGTTCTGCTTTGAATCTTTTTACCTTCTCCTCATCTATTTTCTGTTTTTTGGCAACTGGTATAAGCAACTGAAATTCATTGCAAGTAATTAATGATAGGCTATAAGTGTATAACAAGAGATGTGTTTGTCTGAAACACAATGCCCCCTACTGCACCGCTTTGAAAAAAAAAAAAAAAAAAAAAATGACCTTTGACCTTGAAGGATGACCTTGACCTTTCACCACTAAAAATGTGCAGCTTCATGAGATACACATGCATGCCAAATATCAAGTTGCTATCTTCAATATTGCAAAAAATATGACCAACGTTAAAGTTTTCGGACGGACGCACAGACTGACGGACGGATGGACTGACAGTTCAACTGCTATATGCCACCCTACCGGGGGGCATAAAAATGGATTAATTGTACATGTAAATGACGGAATGAAGCTTTTATGAGGGATCATTGTCATTTACTTATATATCTTCATGAATATAAACCCATGTATATTATGTACCATAAAATTAAATGCACCAAATCACCTTTTAATGTTCACATGGTAATTCTAAGCTGAAACCTTTTTAATACTAAAGCTAAATTAGTCTTAACTAATAAGTAATGTTGAACTTGTAAACATGTGATATGAAGATTTGCAATAATCTTTATATAAATAAGACAAGATTTTTACAAACAAAAAGTGTTATTTAAAATTAAATACACCAACCCCACCTTATGTTGGAAGACCATGGCAGCCTGCATACGGGTGTTAAGATGCTGCCAGTGCAGATACTCATCTATTCTAGCCTGTTTTTGAAGGTCTAAACGTGGATACCAATGTTCCGGTACTTTGTATTTCTGTGACAGGTATCTTAGAATTGCAACACTGAAATATATGTCAGACAAAACAATGATGTCATACTTCCCTCAAGGGTTAACTTAATGGCGTTTGTATTGCAACTTATGCAAAGTGATGCACATTTAATGTTATTTACAACACATATGTAAATTGTTTCCAAAGTTATTTAGACAGTACGGGATTGGTTCCTATGTTATTTAGACAGCTTGGGCAATGCTGCATTGGTTCCTACGTTATTTGGACCGACCGGACATTGGTTCCTGAGACGTTTCTTACACAGGCGTACATTTGCTCCTATACTGCCCGAACCGATGTCCAGTCTGTAAAAAAAGGGAACCAATGTCTGGTGTATCATAATAATGGCAACCAATGTCCACCTGTGTTAAAACAGCCTAGAAGCAATTTTCTGCCTGAACCAATGTCTTGGATTCTTTCAGTTGACAAGTCGCCAAATAAGCTATTGCTCAGCCCACTTAGTTTCCTTATATAGAATGCTTTTAATGTAACACTGACACTTTGTTTCTCAGACTATGTGGCAACGGTATTGTTATCTGATTGGTTGATAAATTGAAATTATTGATTGGATCAACAACTGTCGGGTTATCATTTTATGGTCATGTTTAGTTCTTTTGAATTCTTTAAGGTTTTAAGTGTTCACAAGTTCCAGCGACCCAGAGGTTCATACAGCTGGGAATTGGAATATTTCAGTAAGTAATGTTTACCTTTCTGTAAGAATAAAGCCATTGTCATCCAATGTTGGCACCTTCATCCATGGATTAACACGCTTGTATTCCTCAGTAAAATGTTCTCCTGAAATAAAGAGTTGACAAATCTCTCCATTTATCAAATTTGCTAGCTGAACGCCTCTTTTTTAGAACGTGATAATTTATGAACCCAGCCATTCAGCCAAGGTTGAAGTCGAAATTCATCAAAGATCTGTTAAAAACCATAACTGACAACTCATATTAACAGGTTCTATAAAATTACCTTTCCTAAGCGCAACCGGCTTTGGCTCGAAACTTATTTTATTTGCTTTTAAAAATATGTAAACCGCTCTTGAAGGTTGGGACATTAAATCAAAATAATATTTGAGAGCCATTTTGTTTTCTTCAGAGGTCAAAGATCATTGTGCCGTTTAAGCCAATCAAAATAGTCTTTACAAATGATCTTGTCGTAAATGCGCTTGCAAACAATACTAATCATCGTTAAACATGAAATGAAAGCGTCTTGTTGAAGTCTGTCAGCGCTAATTTTGAAAACAAAAAAAACAAACATGAAACTCAAATGTGCTTTTATTTCAATACATGGTTCTTTCCACAGGTAAAGATCTCAATTATTCCAGAGCATCATATGCCGACATTCTGACGGAAACCTTTATGCGCATTGATAATGCATGACAATTGTCCACTTACCATATCCATTTAACTTTACCCAATTTCGGATATTTTCATCTATCTGTAGACTGTACAGTTACCGGCTTTCGAACCTCACCAGCTTTCGAACCCTTAATTTGTNGTTAATACAGACTCGGCCTCGTTGCGCGGATCGATGCCGAGAGTCGGGGCGATATGCCGCGTTAGTACGCGCGCGGCCGTCGAGTACTAAAAATTCTGTCCGTAGCGAAGCCGCGGACTTTGTTGGTTCCGCGTGGGCTGTACTGTATATGGTATGTGGCCAGGTTCAACCCAGGGGTATAATTTGAACAATCTCTGTAGAGGACCCAACATAATATCACAGAACAGATATCAATTCATTTAAACCATTTCACGTCCCACACCCTCAGGCAGGGGCATGATCTACAAAAAACTTAGGAGACGACCACTGTATAATGATACATGCAAAACATAACACCTTATTGCCGTTTTGTTTTTGTATCGTATATATTTTTAATTTAACTATATAAGTCTATATTTATTATCTGAACCTGGGGTCTGATTTAAATAATCTTTGTTAAGGACCACAAGACGATGCTCCACACCAAATATTTAACCCATGACCTTTGTGGTTTATGAGAAGACGATTTAAAAAGTATTTTAGTATAAAAGTCTGTATAAATCATGTGACCCCTGGGGCATGGCCAGATTTGACCACAGGGGCATTTCTTCATTTAAACAAGCAAATTCGTTGAATTGATATCCCCCGTCACATAAATTTTGTTTATGGATGGGTGTAGAACTAAAAGAAAAGGTATAAGTGAAGGGTTGTGCCTTTTGAAAAAAAAAAACTCATTTGTACCTGTGATGGGTTTTCGCTTATCTACATATACACTTACATCAAGTATACTCATATCAAGTTTCAATGAAATCTGCCAAAGCACTTGCAAGATAAGGCTCCGGACAGCTGTAAGCTTATAGTAACAAGATGTGTTTGTGAAACACTATGTCCCATTTGAGCGATTTTGACCAATATATTTGACCTTTGACCTTGAAGCATGACCTTGACCTTGACCTTTCACCACTCAAAATGTGCATCTCCATGAGATACACATGCATGCCAAATATCAAGTTGCTATCTTCAATATTGCAAAAGTTATCATTTTGAACCATATATTTGACCTTTGACCTTGAAGGATGAATTTGACCTTGACCTTTCATCACTCAAATTGTGCAGCTCCATGAGATACACATGTATGCCAAATATGAAGTTGATATCTTTAATATTGCAAAAGTTATGGCCAATGTTAAAGTTTGTGCAAACCAACAAACAAACCAACAAACAAACCAACACACGGACAGGGCAAAATCAATATCTCCCCCAGTATAGACTGGCGGACATAAAAAGCATTTTTTAAAGATACAAATGGGCCATAACTCCGTTATTAACAGATGGTGTACTATGCCATTTGGCGTGCATCATCCTCTTATGCAAATATATACCCATACCAAGTTTCAATGAAATCTGCCAAAGCACTTGCAAGATATGGCTCCGGACACAAAAGTGCCTATAGTAAAAAGCATTTTTTCAAGATACAAAGGGTCATAACTCCGTTATTAACAGATGATGTACAATGCCACTTGGCGTTCATCATCCTCTTATCCATATATATACTCATACCAAGTTTCAATGAAATCCGCCAAAGCACTTCCAAGATATGGCTCCGGACACAAAAGTGCCTATAGTAAAAAGCATTTTTTCAAGATACAAAGGGCTATAACTCCGTTATTAACAGATGTTGTACAATGCCATTTGGCGTGCATCATTGTCTTATCCATTTATATACTCATACCAAGTTTCAATGAAATNAAACGTCTGGGGGAGGAAACATCTTGGGGGGGGGAAATGTCCGGAAACCTTTTTTGTGTATAAGTAATTTGTTTATGACGACTCGCATGTAGCGGTAAATTGACGAAAATGCGTCAAAAACAGGAAGAATAAGTAGATTTATCATAAAACACCTAAAAATCATTGTATTTCTCAATGCTTTTTACATATATAATGATTTTCATAAGAAAACTATAAAAACATGGTCAAATTTTCGTTCTCAACTTTGCTTGACGATTTACACATTTCGGCTGCTGCAAAAAGTCACGTGACCATGGTCAAACCATGTCAAAAATTTATTTTAAATGTTGTACACTGAAGGGTTCAAAAGCAGGTACTTGTTTTTTGGGCTGTTTTTGACAGTTTAACATGATATCGTGGTGCTGGAAAATTGCAAAAATCTGTTACCAAAAGAGGATTTACATAGCACTTAAAGTTGCCAGCCATGTAGAAACAAGTTATTTATCAAATAGAGTACTTATGAATATGTTTCACTATTTTCAACATTGATCGTCACTATATTTGATGTGTAAACAATTAAGAGGTTCGAAAGATGGTTTGTCCATGATATCAATACTGTCCAAACTCCCCTTTCGGGTATTATCAGAAACGTTCCTAGTTTCTAGTATCAAACCATTAAATAGCGCATTTAATGTAGAAATTGTATGATCAAATTCAATATTTGACCAAATAAGTGAAAACTGTTCAATGATGCTTTGTGTGACAATATGGGCAAAAAATTAGAAAATTCAATAGACCCCTCGCCCTGGTCGTATACTTTTTGGCTGATGTTGCCACCATAGAATAGAAATTGCCACCTCAAAAATAAGCTACCAAATGTTTTGTTTCACCTGTTCCCG
>VMBQ01003412.1:79158-91665 GCA_007657795.1 Dreissena rostriformis
CCCTCCCAAAACCCTCAAAATTGTCCATTATTTTGTTATATGCAATAACTAAACATCAAAAAATGAGACGAAAAAATATTTAAAAAAATTACTAATGTGACAAGGTATGTGACTTAGACACTTGAAATGCTTATCTCGGCACACCAGCCCATTTCCGTAGCTAACTGCTCCATCAGTTTTCAACCAATTTGCAAAACCTTGGTATCGAACAATGCAGAAGACTTCCTACTTAAGAAATAAATTGATGCCTGTTCACACAAAGTTACTGGAAACCAGTCAGCAAACTTGTAAAAACATTTACAAGAACTGATCTGGCTACCACGAAAAAAAATTGCAATGCATAATTTGGTTTGACAGTCACACACGCTGTAATTACACATCTCATACTATCAAAATTAAACTGAGTTAACACTCACTAATACAAATATCCCACCAAATCCAATCTGTTGCAAGAATCAGCTTTCCAACTGTTCAAAGAATTGTTTTCACTTTCGATATGCAATTAAAGATAGGAAAGCCCCACCTCCGTTATTAAACAATGAGAGCACAGCTTTGTTTACAAATATATCAGGGTCAAATATGGCTAATGTATTCTTGTTTAATATCCCATTTCAGGTGTGATGACATCTAAAAGAAACACCATGTCTGTTGTCCCAGGGTTGGCAGTTTACATTCTGGATAATCAGTCTGTTTGGCTAAAGGGTAAAGTGTTAACAGTGGAGGATGACAAGTGCACTGTTGCAGTTTTACACACTGAGGTATATGACTATTATGTGGAAACATTTTAATTTTCATATTGTTCTATAGATAGTTAATGTCAAAAGCAAGTACTCTTGACATTTCCAAAAGAAAGTCATCATTGATCAAGTGTCTAGTGTGCTCTCAATATTTTAACACAGCCACCCATATACAATGTACATGTATATGTATTTTAAATTAATTCAAAACAGATATTGTCTTCTTGTTTGAAAGATAATTACAACTTAAGATACTTAACTATGTTTCTGTTTGATATACCTTATGTAATATAATTGATTTAAATGGACACTGACTGTCAGCAAATGATCTGGCTACAATCTCACATTTAAAATACATTTTATATTCAGTGCATGTATACAGGATCAAAGCATCAGCCTGGTTCTTCAGATTTGTATGCATGGTTAAAAAGATTGCTTCACAAATGATATTATGCATGAATTATATGAGCATGAATGCACTTTTAAAACATTGTGTTATACTTGCAAAGATGTGCTGCTGAGCCTGTGTCCTATGCATTGTCTTTTGTATTTGTAGGAAACCTCAGTACATGAATGTGATACCTTGTTACCATGCTCTGACCAGTGTTTGGTGTTAGTGGACAATCTGACACAGCTGTCACCTATCAACCAAGCTTCAGGTAGTTGAGAAGTTTTGGGATTTATGACCAAAAGTTTTTTTTAATTTTGTTTTCTTTGATTATTCTACTCATGATTCAAAATTCTTCTAATAGAAACACTTTTGACAGTGTTGGAAAGTTTTTTTTTACAAGAGATCACTGATCTCTGTCAGTTAATTTTTTCTAAATGGCTAATCACAGATTAGTCAGTTGAAGTGCAATTGAAAAAATTGCGTTATAACTTCAACTAAATACATTTTTGGCAATATAAAAATATTGTAATTTTGAATCTCACAGCAGGTTTCTTTTTGCAAAAAATGGCTTTCATTTTTTTGATAATACTTAGCAAAATTTGTGCTTTCATATTGTTTGCTTGCAGTTCTATGTTGCCTGGATGAGAGGTTTGCTCATGACTTGTTCTACACCAGTGCCGGCAGCACCGTCATTGCCATAAACCCTTTCAAGGATATCCAGAACTTTTACAGCCACGATCTTGTGCTGGCTTACCATGAAAATGCAGAGGTACTGTTCTTATTCTGTCCTGGAATGTTGAGTCGTAGTCTTAAAGATTTTGTATAGCTGGTTTTCCCCAGGCACCTTGATGTCGGAGGCATATACTACGATAGAGTGATTGGCCAATGTATCCAAGTGGGCCTCCTTTTGTATGTAAGTCTATGACAGGGCCAGTACATTTCATCAAAATCTAATGCTGCAACTAATTGAAACTTACACTTCTGCTGCTTATGACATTCCCAATCTACCCATATCACACAACTTTACCTTGATCTCATAAAGAATTAATGATACAAATTGGCTATTTCTTGGTTAACTATATTTTACTGTTTTATGGAGCAGCAACAACATTTTATATTCACATACTGACACAGTTGTTGCTTTTGACCATCCTCTATAACTCTCATAAAATCTTACTTCTACATTGACTGTACTAAATTTTGGTTTTCAGGGTTAGAACAATTCAAACTATCTGTTTTGGAGATTTTAACATTTTGTCTAGCACCTTCACTGCTTGCTGCATTCACTGTTGTTGTTTATGGCCATTCTCTATCTACCCATAACACCAGCCTTTACTTTGAACTTCACGTTTTTGAAATGGGCTATCAAGCACCAATTGGGAACATGTATGGTTGCCATACACAGATTCATCATCTTCTGCTGCACCGGTGATAAGAGTGATTACTTATAAGAGCACTTGCAATTGGTACTGGTTCACTTTTTACACTGTTGTTCGAAACAGACTTATTTTACCCTACAAATGAAGTTTGAAAGGGGGTTTATATGGGTCACACTGTTGGTTGGTTGGTTGGTTTTTTGGGCCTGTCCACACAATGTCATCACCATGAATACACAATTCTTACTCATAGTGATCTACACATTCCTGAGTTATGTGCCCTTGAAGTTAGACATTTTTATGTATGAAATATTATACAATTGTGGAACTAACTACTTCTTCCTATCGTGATCTATTGAATTGAATCTTGAAATATATATCACCTTGAGGTGTAAATTTTCAGGACACTTTTTATGCCCAGAAATCCAGATGCTTCTGATGTATGTGCCTTTTAACATAGCTGTTCGTTTATGCATAAAATAAGTTTGTGTTGCAAACTCTCTACTTCTACATATCTCAAGCTATAGAAAATAACTTGAAATATATGATCATCTTAAACTGTAGATTTGCAAGAAACTTTTGATGCTCAACGAGTTACATTATCCGGCGTTATATGCCCTTGAACATAGCAATGGATGGCTTATATGTCTGTGTCCTAACAGTGCAGGTGTATTTTTATTAGCTATGCTGTTTTCGAAGAAAACCCGAGGTATTGTCATAGCCAGCTCGTCGTCCGGCATCTGCCGTCAGACGTCGGCATCGTGCTAAAACCTTAACATTGTCTCTAAAATCAAAGTGCTTCCACCTACAACTTTGAAACTTCATATGTAGATGCACCTTCATCAGTTCTACATTACTTGGTAGAAGTCCTTTTTCCATGAATGGCACTTGATTTACTCCATGAATGACCATGTTGGCTCAGATCACTTGATAGAAGTCCCTTTACCATGAATGGCACTTGATGTACTCCATGAATGACCATGTTGACTACTATCACCTTACCAGCTCCCATCACTTGGTAGAAGTCCTCTTTCAATGAACGGCACTGGATGTACTCCATGAATGACCATGTTGGCTCCGATCACTTGATAGAAGTCCTTTTTCCATTTTTTCATTTATTTTTTTATTCAAAACTGCACCAACAGCCAAGCGTTGGCACCCGCTATGCGGTGCTCTTGTTCCAGTTTGTGACAACGCTCTAGTTTTTTCCAGAACCGTCAGTAAATCGAGCTTAAATAATATAAAAACATAAGTAACGTTACGGTTTATATATTTTCAGGACTCTCCCCACATATACAGAAAAGCTGGAGATGCCTACAGGCACCTGTGTCGTGGGCTGGGTAGGGTAAATCAGTGTATCATTGTCAGTGGCGAAAGTGGCTCAGGAAAGGTGAGAGACACAGTTTTAGCGCTATGGTCAGTCAGTGTGATAACTTATTGTTGAATTTTCTTAGTAAGAATAATCATGCATATTTCATCATTTAATTTCATCTTATCATATTTGTTATAATGAAATGTTATTATTTTGTAGACTGTGTCTGCCAAGCATTTGCTGCGATATTTGACACTAGTCTCCAGCGGCAAAGGGTGAGGCAGTAGGATTGTTTGTACCATAGTTTTATTTACATACATGTACCTGGTACATGTACATGATTCTGAACACTTTAAAGCCAGGTCTGCAAAGAAGGCTGAAAGCTTTGTCTTACCTTCAAGGGCTTTTGCATGTACATTTTGTATATTGTAAAATCCCTTTATTCACAGAGTTATTGTTGATATTGTTTCTTATTTTATATGAAACACATTTTCAAACAATTGTTATTAAAATTAATTTTGCAAAATCAGGGTTTTTCCAGCCATTTTGGGAAAAGGAGTCTGGTCAAATTGGGATTTTTTCAATCGTTAAAATGGCAAATTTGGGAATTTTTTATCGACAAAATGGACCAAAGTGGGAATTTGTTTATCATCAAATATTGACACATCAGGCCTATAATTCAAATAAGGATAACAAATCATATATATTATAGTTATATACTTTGTTAGATGTTTATGAAATAAAATTGAGATATAATAATCATTACAGGTAGACCTTTTTTTTTTTATTTTTTTTTTGCAATTGTGATTTTGTTTTTACAATTTTGGTTTGGGATCAGGTCCGTTTGCAGGAAAAAAAAATGAAAATATACTTACAAAGTCAGCATTGTGTTTTATTACTTTGAAATCTAGTCATTAACCTAAATAGTAGGAGTTGGGTCATGCAAGAAAAGGTCTTAAGCAATATGTGGCAAGCATGCACATTCACGCAGTCTGGTCAGGAGCTACCCTGTCCGCTATTAAGACCATGAAAACTTGCGTGACTTTTAAGCGGTCATGGTAGCTCCTGATCAGACTAAGCTTATGCGCATACCCTTCTAATACATTCAGAGAGCAAGACCAGGTGTGTAGCTCAATAGAACAGAGAATCCTGGACTCGAACCCAATACTAGAGGCATTCGGTAATGCAGTCACCCAGCGCAATAATAACAGCTCCAGATTTGGCAAGTTCATCAAAGTCCAGTTTTCAAGGTATATTTATGTTTCAGTCTTGATTGGAAACTGAAATCAAACAGTTGCTTGTTTTTAAGTGTTAATTAATATAAATAAGTTCACCCTTATTTAAAAAAAAAAATATTGATATGATTTTTGGCTTTATTATTTAATTGATGGACATTCTATACACAAAACGTTATAGATATTCATGATATGTTATGTGATCAAAAATGGCCCAACGAAAATGTGTTCAAAGTGTTGTTTTTTTTCTAAAAATACAAAGAAATTTTATTGTTTGCACTTTTTATATTCAAGTTGTGTCAGTCAGTATGTGTTCTCATTTTGTTGAACAAACAGGAGTGGTCAAATGGTCGGAGCAGAAATTCACACATATCTCTTGGAGAAGACACGTGTGGTACATCAGTCTCAAGATGAATCAAACTTCCACATCTTCTACCAGGTAATCTTAACTAATATTTTATTTCAGATAATGTGCATATTGTATAAAGCTACTTTCCTGAGTTATTTGCGATTGAACATAGCTAAGACAATGATATGGAGGTATTATTAGCTCGGCTGTTTTCGAAGAAAACCCGAGGTATTGTCATAGCTCTCTCGTCTGCTGCGTCCTCGTCGTCGTAGGCGTCGTGGTAGGCGTCGTCTTCCGATAAATTTAACATTGGCCATTACTTTTACATTATTGAAGATAGCAACTTGATATTTGGCATGCATGTGTATCTCATGGAGCTGCACATTTTGAGTGGTGAAAGGTCAAGGTCATCCTTCAAGGTCAAAGGTCAAAAAAACTTTTTTGTTTGGTTTTTCATGTGTATCTCATCGACCTGCACATTTTGAGTGGTGAAAAGGTCAAGGTCAATGATGACCTTCAAGGTCAAAGGTAAAAACAACAAATTCCAAGCACCCACAGCCGAGCGTTGGCATCCGCTCGACGGTGCTCTTGTACATGTTTGCAACAAAGCTCTTCTTAAATGTATATGCTATAAAATTAAGTTATTGCCAGTTCTCATAATTTCCTATTTCTTTTAACATCTATGGTAAATCCCCAGTCGTAAGTTGATAAATAGTTGTAAATTATAGCCTTGACTCATGAGGCGGTTACAATGAAACAAGCAATAATTCTTGAGGGCAGAATCTGAGCATTTCATTAATATTTCGGGGCAATTTGACCTCATGACATTATGACCTAAAAACAATATTTCTCTTCTTAATGCACAGTTACGCAAACTACTTATTTTTTTTTACAATTATGGCCACTATTGATGATTAATGTGTATAAGAATTTCATTTACACAAACGCTCGCCATTTAATATACATGTACCGCTTAATATGCAGGTCCACCATGCGCATGAATTCAAAAATTGTTTTATGGGATATGCCTCTGTTTGATGTTCAATAGAGGCAGGGGTATTCCAATTGAATATGTGTAAATCATGTAACATGATTTGCGTGCTGTGTGCACTGCTCTTATTGAAGTACAGTGACAAATTGTTGAGTAAATTTACAGTTAGATTAATGCAACATCTACCAACTGCTATATATCTGCCTTTAATTTGTTTATCCGTATACACATTTGTTGTTTTGACAGTTTATACATACATATAGCTTAACCTCAGGTAGTATAATACACAGAATAATAATACCTTTGGGCTTTATTTGGGAATAAAACACACAATTATTTGGCTTTTTGCATATTTTTTTTGCCATTTCATATCTAATTGTGACACAACTTATGGAGTAATTTTTAACGAATCTGTCTATTTTAACCCATTTATTTCGATTGGTTATGAATAGTATTTCTAATTTCCATATGTAAAGGAGAGTATTCGTCTTGTCCAAAGGTTATAATTAGTATTTCTATTTTTATAATTTTGTGATTGAGAGTATTTTTCAGTTCCTGTATATAATGAAGAGTATTTGTTGGTTCCCTTAGGTAATGGAGAGCCTTTCTATGGATACAGACTCCCCACTAGGTGGACTGGTTCGCGAACTGGGTAAGGATGCGTTCCGTACCCTGCCCGTCGTCAGACACCGTCACGCTCACCGAGAACTCAACATCACCCTGCAGGCCATGACAGAGATTGGCCTCTCAGAGGGGATCCAGCAGGATGTTATCAAGGTGATGGGAATCAATAGAGCTTAAACTGTGGTTTTATGTCAAATAAATTTGTGGAAAATTACATATGTATGTATATAAATTTTGTATTTCTGTATCAGACCCTCTAATGATGTTGTGAGACTTGATCCATTTTTCTAAGTACTGGTTTTTTGTCAGTAGACTTGATGCTATCATTTAAGGCGGGTTGGATGAGGTCAAGGTTAGTAAAAATATATCTGCTTGAAAGCTCAATAGTGTTATCTTCGTATTTTAAATATTCTATTTAAGTTGTAAAACAAAAACTAACATTTATTGGAGTTAAGTTTCAATCTGGTATATATGCAAACAAAATCAAACTGGAAATGAGTATACAAATACAAGTAACGCCAGTACTGGTACTCTTGTTTATAATTATACATCTTGCAGGTACTGGTGGCCATACTGTTTGTATGTAACATCAAGATCAGCCCCATAGAGGAGGAACTGTGTGAGCTGCTCAACGACAATGGTAACCGAATTTTGTGTGACTAGTTAATTGACTGATGCCATGTGGTAACCGAATTTTGTGTGACTAGTTAATTGACTGATGCCATCAAGTAACCACTTTTACGTGACTAGTTAATTGACTGATGCCATCAAGTAACCACTTTTATGTGACTAGTTAATTGACTGATGCCATGTGGTAGCCACTTTTGTGTGACTAGTAAATTGACTGACGCCATGTGGTAACAACTTTTGTGTGACTAGATAATTGACTGATGCCATGTGGTAGCCACTTTTGTGTGACTAGTAAATTGACTGATGCCATGTGGTTATCACCTTTGCATGACTAGTTAATTGACTGATTCCATGTGGTAACCACTTTTGTGTGACTTGTTAATTGACTGATGCCATGTGGTAACCACCTTTGTGTGACTAGTTAATTGACTGATGCCATGTGGTAACAACTTTTCGGTGACTAGTAAATGGACTGATGCCATGTGGTAGCCACTTTTGTGTGAGTAGTAAATTGACTGATGCCATGTGACAACAACTTTTGTGTGACTAGTTAATTGACTGATGCCATTTGGTAACCACTTTTGTGTGACTAGTTAATTGACTGATGTCATGTGGTAATCAACTTAATGTGACTAGTAAATTGACTGATGCCATGTGGTAACCACTTATGTGTGACTAGTTAATTGACTGATGCCATGTGGTAACCACTTTTCTGTGACTAGTTAATTGACTGATGCCATGTGACAACAACTTTCGTGTGACTAGTTAATTGACTGATGCCATTTGGTTACCACTTTTGTGTGACTAGTTAATTGACTGATGCTATGTGGTAACCACTTTTGTGTGACTAGTAAATTGACTGATACCATGTGGTAACCACTTTTGTGTGACTAGTAAATTGACTGATGCCATGTGGTAACCACTTTTGTGTGACAAGTAAATTGACTGATGCCAATTGGTAGCCACTTTTGTGTGACTACTTAATTGACTGATGCCATTTGGTAGCCACTTTTGTGTGACTAGTTAATTGACTGATGCCATGTGGTAACCACTTTTCTGTGACTAGTTAATTGACTGATTCCATGTGGTTACCACTTTTCTGTGACTAGTAAATTGACTGATGCCATGTGGTAACCACTTTTCTGTGACTAGTTAATTGACTGATGCCATGTGGTAATCACCTTTGTGTGACAAGTTAATTGACTGATGCCATGTGGTAACCGCCTTTGTGTGACTAGTTCATTGACTGATGCCATGGGGTAACCACCTTTCTGTCACTTGTAAATGGACTGACACCATGGGGTAACTGCTTTTGTGTAACTAGTAAATTTATTGATGCCATGGGTAACCACCTTTGTGTAACTAGTAAATTAATTGATGCCATGGGTTACCACCTTCTTGTGACTAGTTAATTAATTTATGCCATGGGTTTCCACCTTCTTGTGACTAGTAAATTAATTGATGCCATGGGTTACCACCTTCTTGTGACTAGTAAATTAATTGTTGCCGTGGGTTACCACCTTCTTGTGACTAGTTAATTAATTGATGCCATGGGTTACCACCTTCTTATGACTAGTCAATTAATTGATGCCATGGGTTACCACCTTTGTGCAACTATCTAATTAATTGATGCCATGGGTTACCACCTTCGTGCAACTAGTTAATTAGTTGATGCCATGGGTTACCACGTTCGTGTAACTAGTAAATTAATTGATTCCATGGGTTAACACCTTTGTGTGACTAGTTAATTAATTGATGCCATGGGTTACCACCTTCGTGCAACAAGTAGATTTATTGATGCCATGGGTTACCACCTTCGTTTGTCTAGTTAATAAATTGATGCCATGGGTTACCACCTTCATGTGACTAGTTTATTTATTGATGCCATGGGTTACCACCTTCATGTGACTAGTTTAATGTCCCGTACCAGTTTCACCGGAGGGGACTTATGGTTTGCGCTCTGTGTGTGTGTCAGTCAGTCACATTTTTCTGGATCCTGCGATAACTTTAAAAGTTCTTCATATTTTTTCATGAAACTTGAAACATGGACAGATGGCAAAATGGAGATTATGAACGTCATTTCATTTTGTTCCTACGTCAAGAATTTGGATTGTGATGGCAACAAATACTAAAAAAAAATAAAATCTGACAATGGTGGAGCCGGTAGGGGACATCATTGCTTGGCATATAGCTTGTTTATTGATGCCATGGGTTACCACCTTCATGTGACTTGTTCATTTATTGATGCCATGGGTTACCACCTTCCTGTAACTAATACATTTATTGATGCTATGGGTTGCCATGTCGTTATCACCTTTGTTTGACTAGTCATTTGACTGACACCATGGGTTACCAACTTTGTGTGACTGGTAAATTTATTGATGCCATGGATAATCACCTTCTTTTGACTAGTAAATTAATTGATGCCATGGGTTACAACTTTTGTGTGACTAGCAAATAAATTGATGCCATGGCATATCACCTCCGTGTGATAAGTAAATTAATTGTTGCCATGGGTTACCACATTTCTGTAACTAGTAAATTCATTGATGCCATAGGTTACCACCTTCATGTGACAAGTGAATTAATTGATGCCATGGGTAACCAACTTTGCGATACTAGATAATTGACTGATTCCATGGGGTAACCATCTTTGTGCTTTGTGTGAATAGTTACATTGATCGTTGCAATGGGATAATAACCTGTCAGTGTGTGTGATTAGTAAATTGCCTTTACCATTTAGTCTAGGGGTTGTTTTTGCTTAATTTTATTTTCCATTACCCCTGAAATTAGATGAATTTGCTTTTTTTTGTTCTTAGTAATTGTTGTTTGCTGAATCACATTATTATTCCATATTTACATATTCTTCAAGGTTTCTGATACTACATTTGTATTTCTATAGAACAATAAACAAGTACAACATGAAACAAGGCAGAAACACATAGACATGTACTCAGACTGGCAAGCTTCATAATTGCCTAAAAACAAATACAGTAAAACTTCTCTAAATTGAGTAAGTGTCCGTTTTTGAGTAATCAGTCTTCTGTGTAATCTAGATGACCAGTACTTGGACACTGCCTTTATGGCTCTGGAAGGTATATACATACACACTGTGTTGTAGTTAAACTTCTTGTCAATAGTTCTGTTTGCTGTTTCATTTGGTTTTGTGGTTTTCTTTCTGTTTTCAATATTTTAAATTAGAACCCAAGAAAGTAGATTGATTGTGTTAACATATGATAATGATTGTTGTATTAATTAATTAAGATTGCATTCGTTGGAACTAATTTTTCGACCTTAATTCACCTTTATCAACAGCCAATAAAATACTGGATAAACTTCCCGCCAGTAGGCCCAAATGAATGACTGATATTCGTTATATTGTAAAGAATGTACACTGATGGGATATTGCCAAAATGTTGAAAAAAAAAGCTCTGTAAGTCATTTGTACAATTAAAGAGTACGGGTATTTTTACTAGCAGAATGATCTATATTAACTATGTTATAGCATTGTGATTGAGTGCAGTGTTTAGTTTGGTAGTTGTGACTCGTGCGATGTTGCTTGATAGGCCGCGTCATCTGAAAATGGGTCTTATGCCACATGCCACCAGCGTAGATCCAGACCAGCCTGCGCATTCACATAGGCTAGTCAGGAGCTACCCTGTCCACTATTGAGACCACTAAGCATTATGTGAATAGGGTAGCTCTTGAACAGACTGTGCGAATGCGCATGCTGGTCTGGAGTTACGATGGTTGCATATGGCATAAGACCCATTTTGGTATGATACAGCTCAAATGTAAATGCAAATTAACTGCTGATCAAAGCATGGGTTTGGAATAATAAACCGTTAGCAAAGAAAATAACCTTTTTATGCCCCCTTCTTCGAAGAAGAGGGGGTATATTGTTTTTGGCCTGTCTGTCATTCCTTCTGTCTGTCTGTCCCAAAACTTTAACCTTGGTCATAACTTTTGCAATATTGAAGATAGCAACTTGATATTTGGCATGCATGTGTATCTCATGGAGCTGCACATTTTGAGTGGTGAAAGGTCAAGATCAAGGTCATCCTTCAAGGTCAAAGATCAAATATATGGGTCAAAAGCGCTCAAAAGGGGGCATTGTGTCTCTGACAAACACATCACTTGTTAAGCATTCAATAGACTTGTATATATATACATGATCCATATCTTTGCACTGTAAGTTTCAGGTCTGTTATTGAATGCCACAAATCAACAATATTGTATGTAAATATTGTCAATTATCTGCATGTTTTAGACACAGCCTATAAATTTATGATATTATATAACTATGATAGTAAATAGCATGTTATGTGATGTATACAGTTTTGCTATAAAATACACTTTAGTAGCTGAAAAACTGGGCAAAGTCTTGAAAACAAATGATATTTTATTTAAAAAAGAAGATGGAATTTGTGTTTCTTGATTACTGGAAAATTAAAACATCTATAAGTGGTGTGATGTGTATGTCAGTTAGCCAGACCAGTCTGCAGCAGGCGGCCAGTCTACTGGGGGTAGAGGCTGCCACCCTAGAGCAGGTGCTGCTGTACCGCAACATCAAGTCAGGGGGAGACCGACGCCTGAGCGTCTTCATCAAACCGGTACCTGAACGGGAGGCCAACAGCCGTAGAGACTGCCTAGCTACACTTGTATACTCAAGGTGAACAATATTTTTATGCCCCCGGTAGGGTGGCATATAGCAGTTGAACTGTCAGTCCGTCTGTCCGTACGTCTGAAAACTTTAACGTTGGCCATAACTTTTGCAATATTGAAGATAGCAACTTGATATTTGGCATGCATGTGTATCTCATGGAGCTGCACATTTTGAGTGGTGAAAGGTCAAGGTCATC
>VMBQ01003412.1:94500-105435 GCA_007657795.1 Dreissena rostriformis
ATTTAACCCTTTGAGCGCTGGAACCGGATTTTGAAGGCCTTTGCAAACAGTTTGGATCCAGATGAGACGCCACAGAACGTGGCGTCTCATCAGGATCCAAACTGTTTGCTATTCTGATAGTATTCTTTGAAAAAAAATCAAAGAAAATGCTAATTTTAGAAATTTAGCAGACGACAAATTTCCCAGCATGCAAAGGGTTAAAGCTTTTTTTGAGTTTTCAGTCCTACTTAAACCTGAGTTTGAGTGGGAATATGTGCATATTCTTATAGCTAAGATTTGAGATTATTTGTGAGCTGACCGACATTTCCAAAACTTGGCTGAGTGGATACTCAAATCTCATCATCTGAGTTGAGCAAATAAATGAGAATGTTCTTGATACCGGGCCATTGTGTACACACAGGTAATACACTCCACTGTGTCAGTCTCAACAAACAGTTGGCTAAAATTAAGATACAGTGTTTGGTTTTGCTGATTTATTTTGTTGTTGTAATTTTAGCCTTTTAAAACTGAACTAAAGCTTAAATCCTTGTTTTGTGTGATTGCATTATGCCATAATGTTGTTTATATTTTGTTTAGAAGGTATTATTCAAAGTAAATTGGAATTGAAAGACCTGTTTTTTGATTGTTTACTTTTACAACTTCAACTGTCCCTAAGGCATCAGTTACATACTAGACGGATTATTTTAAGTTAGAATGCTAAGTTTCATTTGTTTATTTGAGAAAATAATGTCAATTAAAATTTTAACAATCATAATATTTAATGTTTAAGGACGTTCAACTTAATCGTCAAACAGACACTGTTCAGCTGTGTGAGAGGGTCCTCTCCCTATGTGGTACTAGTCAGTTCTTGAAAAAGCCCCGCCATTACATGAGGAATCCAGGCTTCTCAGTGAAGCACTATGCTGGAGAGGTGACCTATAGCATGGACCAGTTGTCAACGAAAAACAGGGACAGTATTCCCCCCGTGAGTAGTATAGTTCGCACAGGCTAATCAGTGCTGACACTTTTTGCCTAAACTGGATTTTTGCTAAGAAGAGACTTTCTTTAAACAAAAATTATCCTAAAAGCGGAAAGTTTTGTCCCTGTGCGGACTGCACAGGCTAATCTGGGACGACATTTTACGCACAATGCTTTGAACCCCCTTTTCACATAGCTCTTATACATTAAATAAAAAGTTACTGTTATACAGAAAAAAGTACTTGCAATCATTAACCAGATTTCAATTTTGTTATTAAATTCTTTTATGTCGGGTGTGCTTGCAAGCAGACGGCGTCAAACAGGTTGTTACAAGTCAAATTCAATAACTTTAGTTTGCATTGACTTCGGATATAACAGGCTTGGATGAAGACCGAGATAGGGACTGTTTTTCGCACGAGTCAAGTCAAGGTCGCTCACTACAAATAGAAGAACAGTTTCTGCTCAACAACTTTAGTTTGGATGGAGACACACACTGAAATTGTGTGTAAAGATAGCTTTCATGAGACCTAGCTTCCAAATTGTGTTTGGGCCAGTAGGGGGTCAATTTCACTGTTATTTAAAATAGAGAAAAAAAAGTTTCTGCTCAATATCTTAATGCTAGATGGAGATATTGTTCTGAATTTTTGTGTGTAGGTACTTTACATGTATATATAGCCTATTAGATTGGGATTCCATCCATGACCAGTTTGGTCAAGATCAAGGTCACTGTTTCTGCTCAATATCTTGAGTTTTTTGCAGGTACTGTTATGAAAGTTTGTATGCTGGAAGCTTACATGCAAACCTAGCTTGGAATTGCATTTAGGACCAGTTGGATCAAGGTCTATGTCATTGTAACTGAAAGTTGAAAAAAAAATGTTTTCCGCTCAATCACTTCAGTTTGGATGGAGGAATTGTTATGAAATTGTGTGTGTAGGTACTTTATATGAAGATTTAGCTTGAGATTGAACAATTACGGTATTTTAAATAAATAAATAACTAAAACGTTAAAAACCTGGTTTCGTGGCATTGCCATGTTTTTGTTGCATTATTATCCCCCGCCAAAGGCGGAGGGATATTGTTTTGGCGTTGTCCGTCCGGCACTTTTGTGTCCAGAGCCATATCTTGGAAGTGCTTTGGCGGATTTCATTGAAACTTGGTATGAGTATATATATGGATAAGAGGATGATGCACTCCAAATGGCATTGTACACCATCTGTTAATAACGGAGTTATGGCCCTTTGTATCTTGAAAAAATGCTACGTCTGTGACAAAGCTCTAGTTAGGTGGGGGATATCAATTCAACGAATTTGCTTGCTAAAATTCTATTCATACATAGTTCTGTTCAAATGCATGGTAGTGTCCAAATGTCATGCAACCACTGTTAAAGGTTTTCTATCACGCATGCAGGAGATAGTCTCCATGCTTGCTAACAGCTCCAACCAGTTCATATCGAGTCTGTTCAGTGAAATGGACACCGAGGAAGGGACCGGGAAACGTCGGAAAACTGTCCTGGGGAAATTCAAGGCCTCTCTAGATGGTTTGATGTCTTCCTTGGGGAGCTCAGATGTTCATTATATCCGGTGTATCAAGCCGAACACCAAGAGTCTGCCGGGCCTATTTGATCGTCAGTACGTGATGTCGCAACTTGTCGCTGGAGGAATTATCGAGACAGTGAGAGTCTGCAGTTTGGGATATCCAGTCAGGTACAAGGCTCTCTTCAGTTGCTAAGGCAACATAGTTAGTTTTACTGATAAATACAAAAAAAATCACTGCCTAGGGCAGAACATTTATAAACCAAAATAAGAATTTCTGGAATCAATGATTAATGTAAAATATTCATGTCTAATTTTATGCCCCCCTTTGAAGAAGAGGGGGTATATTGTTTTGCTGGATGTCAGTCGGTCGGTCTGTGTGTCTGTCGGTCTGTGTGTCTGTCGGTAGACCAGTTCGTTTCCAATCAATAACTTGTGAACGGATTGACCAATTGGCTTGATACTTCACATGTGCATTGGCCTTGGACAGTAAATGACCCCTATTGAAATTGGGGTCACTAGGTCAAAGGTCAAGGTCACTGTCACAATTAGTGTGAAAGTTGTTTCCGATCAATAACTCGTCAACGAATTGACCGATTGGCTTGATACTTCACAAGTCCATTGGCCTTGGACAGTAGATGACCCCTATTGAAATTGGGGTCACTAGGTCAAGGTCACTGTCACAATAAGTGTGAAAATCGTTTCCGATCAATAACTCGTCAACCAATTGACCGGTTGACTTGATACTTCACATGTGCATAGGCCTTGGACAGTAGATGACCCCTTTTGAAATTGATAAGTGTGAAAATCAAGGCCCTGTTTTGGGGGCAAATGTCTCCAAACGCCAAACTATTGTTTGTTTAAGAATGCCCTACGGAGAGTTCTTGCATCGGTATGGGAATATCTTGCGTAATTCCCCAACCTCAATGTCGTCTCAAAGTTCCATGGCTGTTGACAATGACATCCTTTACGAACCCTTGGAGGCCCTCTACAGGAAACAGCTCGACATGTTCCACAACTCCCCTCAAAAACACAACACTCCGAAGAAGAGGCTTAGACGAAGAGCAGGTTTGACAATTGTTATTGTTAACGTTTGAAATTTCATGCAATGAAATATTAATGGTAGGATAAAACGCAGTGGTCATGTTGTTCTCTTCAGCAAGATCTCCACATGGTATGTTGAACGTCTTCTCTAAATGCAAACCTGAATTGTATGTCTCTACCAATGTAATTGTTATTTGCAAGAAGCATTACATCATTTATTTTTGTGTTTGAATTTCGAAAAGATTGATTTTTTTCCATGGAAGTTTTATATAAAACATTTATACCAAATGTTGTTTGTATATGGCATGTATCACACACATTGACTCCAAAACTCACATTTACGTGATGACAAATTGCTGTAAAATAACAACACTTTTACTTTTAAAACCATGAAAGACTCTGATTTGCTGACTAAAACATTATCAGACAATGACTGTCGACAGGCTACTGGTTGTTCTTAGTCTCGGAAGTGCAGTATATTGGAGCCTAGTTCTGGGAAAACTGGGATAAATGCATGTGCGTAAAGTGATGTCCAAGATAGGGGACGACACTTTCTGCTTTCATGCTATTTCTTGTTTAAAGAAAGTCTCTTCGTATCGAAAATCCAGTAAAGGCGGAAAGTGTCATCCCTGATTAGCCTGTGCAGACTGCACAGGCTAATCTGGGATGACACTTTAAGCACATGCATTAAGCCCAGTTCAGTTTTCCCAAAACGAGGCTCATTGTTTGGCTTTATGGCTTTTAACTGTACTAGCTCCGTGTGTTGTCAGGCCTGTCCAATTGTGACCACTTGCGGCGCTGCTCGGCAGCTGTGCTGGCCATCCTGTATGGAGACTGCAAGGGACTCACCTCTCAGTTTGGCCGTACCAAGCTCTTCCTGCACCAGCATCAGGTACTGTAGAGCTGGCAATGGTCTGTAGGGTATGGCTGGCAAATTTCTGTAGGGAAGGGCTGGCAATATTGTGTAGGGTAGGGCTGGCAATGTTATGTAGGGTAGGGCTGGCAATGTTCTGTAGGGTAGGGCTGGCAATGTTCTGTAGGGTAGGGCTGACAATGTTCTGTAGGGTAGGGCTGGCAATGTTCTGTAGGGTAGGGCTGGCAATGTTCTGTAGGGTAGGGCTGGCAATGTTGTGTTGCATAGGGCTGGCAATGTTGTGTTGCATAGGGCTGGCAATGTTCTGTGCTGGCAATGTTCCATTTGGTAGGGCTGGCAATGTTATGTACAGTAGGGCTGGCAATTTTGTGTAAAGAATGCAAATCAATGTTACCGGTTTTCTGAGTGCATGAACACACAACTGAAACTAATTACATAATTTTCTCTTAAATTGCTTTACAGACATCTTTAAAATTGTTTTTTTTTATGTCCCCCAGTCTATACTGGGGGACATATTGTTTTTGCCCTGTCTGTCAAAGGTCAAGTATATGGGTCAAAATCATAACTTTTGCAATATTGAAGATAGCAACTTGATATTTGGCATGCATGTGTATCTCATGGAGCTGCACATTTTGAGTGGTGAAAAGTCAAGGTCATCCTTCAAGGTCAAAGGTCAAATATATGGGTCAAAATCGCTCAAAAGGGGAAATTGTGCATTGTGTTTTACAAACACATACCTTGTTTTTTAATGGAATGAGAAGTCGAGAAATATGTGTCAGATTTGATAACGGGGCTTTGTTAAAAATGAAACAAAGTAGCAGCCATTGGTATTTGATAATAGTAATTGTGAATTGTACGGGAATATATTATGTCTTCTGTAGACTACTACATCAACATATTAGGTGTGCAAGAAAGACAACTATACAACAGATATGCAAATACCAGATGTTATATAATCTGTTTTTTCTGTTTCACTAAGTTCATTATAAAGTCCTATTGGATATTTCAGGTGGACAGACTTGAAGAGAGGAGATACAACATCCTGTGCATGAAAGCCTCTATCATCCAGCGATACTGGAGACTTCATCACAGGTCTCAGCTGCTCTCCGTGATACGACGGTCTGTGTCTGCAAGGGTCATTCAGTTGGCATGGAGACGCTACCTGCAACAGAAGTTGAGCCAGGCTGTTCTTGTGTTGCAGAAATGTATGTCCTTCAAAAACAGGATTATTTTGTAAAAACATGTCAAGTCAATTTAATTTTGTAAACAAAGGCCTCTGGCCCAAAATACATAGTTATACATTATAACTAGCTATTAGATCCTAACAGAGTTATGTCTAGAACATGTTTATAAATATAAATTATATATGGGTTGTGTTAATTTAGCAATGTACATGATTAAGTTATTGATACTATTAGATATTAACATAGTTGTGGTTAGAACATACCTACAATACATACAAGCACACACATGGTCTTAAACAAACATGAAATGTTTAAATCCTAAAGCTTAAATCGTGCAGTCTTCGTCAGTGGCCAGTCTCAGAGAAAAGACTAGACCCTCAAACTTAGTTGTTTCCTCTAAAATTAATTGTTTTGACTATTGTTACCAATAACAAAATTGTAAGCTTCTTTTCTATGATCCCAGCACTAATTTATTTCAAATTTTGTATTTGAAGACAATATAAACAAAGGAATAGTTATTATATCTTCTGACGTTTTGTTTTCTAGGCTTCAGGATGTACCTGTCCCGAAAACAGTACAAAAGACTTCAAGAACAAAAGCAGAAAGCCTGTGACGAGGCAAAAAGAAAACAGGCGTCATGGAAACCAATCATGAAACGCACGTCGTCTGGGAACAAGAGGTCGAAGACATCCTCAAGGTCAAGTACTAGATCCTCAGGGTCAAGTTCTAGAGTTCACACATCTGACAGCTCAAGGGGGTTATCCGACTCCAGTGGCATACTGCCCTCAGATAACAGCTCCCTCTTTGATTCAGATCAACCCATGGATGTCAGTGATGAATACCAGTCAAGCACGTTCTCAACTAGTACCCCTAGAGCGACAGAAAATAATTCAGCAGTTCACATGTTTTCAGCGGATAGCGACTCTATTCTTGAAGGTCAGAAAGAGAATCTTTCTCCAAGTAAAAAGAAAGCACTTATGCCTAGAGGTCGGCCAAACTTCCGACGAAGTCCGCGAATAAAGTTCCAGTTAAAGAGGAAGCAGTGCAGCTCAAATAATGGAAACAGGATTGAGCATAGTGGAATGTCACCTGTCAAAAAGATGAAGACACCTTATGGATATAAGGTTACACTGGATGGCCTCAATGTTGGGGATGGTATAATAACACGCAGGAAGCTGCCTACAGTAAGTACTGTGAAGTGTCTAGGATTTTTGACAAATTGTATAATGGCTAATTCTTTCTTTTATTACACTCTTGCAGAGAATAATACATTTGTATCAAGAAGGTTTATTTTGATTTATAAGATTATTTCAGAAATACTCAAGTACTGATTGTCTTGCATGTAGCACTGACATAGATTCAGTTATTTATAAGTTTTTAAGAGGCGTATATCCTCATTATTTTAACATTTTGAAAAGCCGCATAAAGCTGCTTCTTAATGATTTTTTTTCACGCATTTTCTTCTCATTTGCAGGGTCCAATCCGGTTCCATACGCGGGCGAGCGTTCTCAAGCATGCACACAAACTGCACCACAAGGAGCTGGTCAATGGACTGGTGGACTGTCTCCCACACACCCCTGGCAAATAATTGAACTCATCCCTATGTTGGACTGTCCTCCACAGACCTGGC
The DNA here is from genome assembly GCA_007657795.1 of Dreissena rostriformis. Classification (NCBI taxonomy): domain Eukaryota; kingdom Metazoa; phylum Mollusca; class Bivalvia; order Myida; family Dreissenidae; genus Dreissena; species Dreissena rostriformis. The sequence continues at coordinate 101,722 of VMBQ01003412.1, forward strand.
TTATAGCAAGACTCATCCCAACGTTAAAGGGACGCGTTCATCATTTGGGAAAATTACTATTTAAAAAAAATATGTATATATTCAAGAAAGAATGTATGCATTATATTCAAACAAGCAAATTAACATTCTTGATTAAGCAACATGTCATAAATATGTGTTCGTTAATTGATCATCATCAATCAAAATTGGAAAAATAAAAAAGCATTTGTAACGCTTTTAATTGATTATTTAGCAAAAGCATGTATTCCATACAAAGCATTTAAGGGGTCGCCCAAATACAAAAGCCATCATTGTGTAGTGGAAGCGTGATAGCTTTTTTAATTTTATTCCATGTGATAATAATTATTTTAAAACATTCCAAATATTACAGTTTTGTTAGTAAATAAAATTCCTCTAATAATGTTTTTAAAGATTCGAAAATCGGTTAACAAGTCTCTTTAAGGACTTTGAACAGTAGGAAGCTCATCAGTGGATTGTGACACTGTCTTCCACACAGCCCTGGCAAATAATTGTACTCATCCCAATGTTAAGAACTTTGCATCATAGGAATCTCATCTGTAGAATGTAGAATCTTTGACATACCAATAGCAATTTTTTTAATCATCCCAATTCAAAGTATTTGTCAGCATAGGACGCTTCACAGTCTCACACACATTTCTATCCACTCATCTGCATTGTGAGAAGCTGCATTATTATTGAATGACGTGCCTAGTTTCTTGAAGAAACTATATTACTGAAAGTATTTCAATGTAAATCAAAACTTCATACATCGGCATACAGTGCAAATGCTCTAATATTTTCAATTCAGAATTTCCATGATGTATTGATTTTGTAAATTTTTGAAAAAGCAATGCACATCATGTTTAGAACAGCTGTGGTATGAAATGAGGCTTGCATACTAATTGTTAATGTTATATTGGTATCAATGTTATTGTTCTTATTTTATTGTGAAGTTAATAATGCTGTACTTTTAATTGAAATCTTGACCATATTGTATTTGTAATGTTTAGATAAAAGTCAATTTGAACATAACGAGGTAAAAATGTATGTTTTATCTCTGCATTCACTTACTGCTTGTTCTATATCAATATTGAGGATATTTTATGCCCCTGGCATCTACGGATGCCGAGAGGCATATAGAGATTGGCCTGTCTGTGCGTTGGTTCTTCAGTCTGTACGAGGTAAACTCTAAATGACAATTTTTTTCTGACATCAATACCACTTGCTTCAGAACTTTGATACTTGTATGGATGTTTTCTATAAAAGTTTGCAACATACCCTTATCACCTGTACATCATTTTGACCTGGACATTGACCTACTTTTGGGCTTAGACAAATTCTGGAGGTCCAAATTCTTGGTTAACCCAAAGTGACGTGTTTGGTTTCACAGCAATACTGCATGCTACAAAGCTTTTATACTTGCAGGGATGTTATCTATGAACACTATCAACACACCAACATCACCCTAACCACAGTTTGACCTTGAGCATGACCTACACATCCAGGTCACCTGACCTCATTATGACCTTGACATTGACCCACTTTTGAACTAGGATGATTTCAGAAGGTCAGAATTCTTTATTAACCCTAAGTGACTTTTTGCTGAACACCAATTCAACAAACTAGAAAGCTTTGCTACTTCCATTCATCACTCAGCCTACTCCCCTCATCTGACCTCATTTTAACCTTGATATTGACCTTAGTTTACACAAAGACTTATTCCTAAGGGCCAATGACGAGGCTTCTACTGGGTGCATCAGCATTTATTAAACGCGGCATCTTGTTTGTATTTGTGATATGCTATCAAATATGTTATTAAACAGTTACTGGTATATATTGTATTTGACGCACATATATATAGTCTTTTTATGTTTTTAAAACGTATAAGTCTTTTATTCTTTTTACTGCTATAAATTATTTTAGAAACAAACTACCTGACTTGTAAAGTTTTTTGTTCCTAAAATTTCTCAAAAATTAGGGTAGGTAGGTTTAACTTTTTTTCGTTAACTTCATTTCATATGCACAGTTATTTCCCACTTTAAAAAAAGGATGTTTAATAAGAGAAAACAAACAATTCTCAATGCAACATTTCTTTCTTTATATGTAAAAGAACTTTTAGCGAATATGATCATATATAGCAATACTGATTGAAAACTCCATCTTGAATACAAAAAAGTTTATGCTGTTCAGAACAGTGGGGAAGAAAACAACGTATAAGTCTAAAGCCTGAAGCTTGAGCAGTGGATCTTTATCACAAATGATAGGAAGTCTAGTTAAATGTGCACGGCAAGAATATAAACTAGTATATGATACATTTTAATTGCTATTAGTCACTTGTTTTAAACAAAAAGACATAACTGTTAAACAGATGGAATATTTGTGTGGCCCTGGAAAACAACATCACACAATTAAATAGTGTGATAGATATACAACCCATCGGAACGCCTATGATATCCCCTGTATACAAATATCGACATTTGTACTTGTTATTTGCATGATTGGAAGTTATTATTTCATGTTCAATGACTGTTTAAGATTTCGAAAAAAAATATGTTTGATGCACACTTCCACTTGAAAAGACATCTATTCTTAATGTTTCACTTGTACACTTTTTACAAACTAACTACTTGTGTATGATCTTAACCAGAAATTAACTATGGTTTGTCAAAATCCAACGTGTCACGGTCAACTAAGAGATGTTCTGAACAGGCACTCATGCTTTTTTACAATTCCCATGAGCAATTGGGATTCATTCATAGGATCAGGGTTTTGTTTTCGTTAAACTGTAGCCATCAGCAATGCTATATTTGACACATGGCATATAATCCCCCCCACACACACACACGTGAACAACTCGCTCTTGTTGTGCACCAGTCCCCAGTCGCACGGTCAACGTGTCTGCTCGGCAGATTTTCCGGGTGCAACGAAGTGCCATATAAATAATTCCGTAAGGATGTTGTGTTGTAATCTAGGTTGTGATCCAATCGTGATTTTTTTTTATTTTAAAACAATTTATTTATATTATCTCCATTTCACGTATAATATGCCATTTTCCGATATTTAGCAATTCGATACAGTTATTTAGTTGCTTTTCTTTGTGTCTTTATGTCTAAGAGGGATTTTGTGTCAAGGGATTTCGAGGATTAAAATTTATCTGGATTTACTTCAAGGGGATTATACCGATTACGATGAACATTGTGATAGTGAATGTTTGCAGGACAATACTAAGTCAATTGTGTATCAGTGCTTAAGATGCAAAAAGTAAATGAAAAGTATATCTGGTTTCCGTGCATATTGTCAACTAAAAGTATGTCCTCTTAATTTCGTCAATTTCGCGAGAATAAATTGTTATAAATAAATCAGTAAATATAATTTTGGGGTAATCCTTTAGAGATAAAACAGTTGAAGAACGTGCTTAAAAAAAGTGCTTCAGTTAAGTTAAAAAACGATTTTATTAATTATCCCCCGCCAGAGGCGGAGGGATATTGTTTTGGCGTTGTCCGTACGCCCAGCACTTTTGTGTCCGGAGCCATATCTTGGAAGTGCTTTGGCGGATTTCATTGAAACTTGGTATGAGTATATATATGGATAAGAGGATGATGCACGCCAAATGGCATTGTACACCATCTGTTAATAACGGAGTTATGGCCCTTTGTATATATTCTGTGTCAATGCAGCATGTGGGAGTATACGTCACGTCTGTGACAAAGCTCT
>VMBQ01003413.1:9170-39199 GCA_007657795.1 Dreissena rostriformis
TCCCAGATTAGCCTGTGCAGTCCGCACAGGCTAATCAGGGACGACACTTTCCGCCTAAACTGGATTTTCGCTAAGAAGAGACATCATTTAAACGAAAAATTCCATAAAAGCGGAAATTGTCGTCCCTGATTAGCCTGTGCGGACTGCACAGGCTAATCTGGGATGAGAATTTACGCACAAGCATTTTGCCCAGTTTTGTCAGAACACGCCACAACGTAAGTTTCATTACCCTATGGAGTTTTGTTCTGCATGTGCACCGTGATAATTTCTTAATTTATTCCCGCATAAAAACTTAGAATGAAAAACGTGCACACACGTGAACTTATTTAATAATAACATAATTATACTATGAACGCCATGGTATTTCTTTCGCGATGACTGCCCCCTACTGTAATTGTGTCGTGTTCTGAGAAAACTGGGCATAATGCTTGTGCGTAAATTGTCATCCCAGATTAGCCTGTGCAGTCCCCACAGGCTAATCAGGGACGACAATTTACGCTTTTATGGAATTTTTCGTTTAAATGGTGTCTTCTTAGCAAAAATCCAATTTAGGCGGAAAGTGTTGCCCCGGATTAGCCTGTGCGGAGTGCACAGGCTAATCTGGGATGACACTTTACGCACAAGCATTTTTCCCAGTTTTCTCAGAACACGACACAATAAGGCTTTCAGCATTCGTAATCTGTCATATGCATGTGCGATATCGATCAGCTACTTAAAACTTGTACCCCAAACAAGTATATTATCTAATTTATCTTTATTGAATCACATATGAAAGAATTGTATGGTTCGTAGTACTTGATTCTATAACTTTGTTTCATTGGAACAAAGCGGAACGTTTAACGTATAATTGAACTTTATTTGTTTTGTTATTTTAGAAGAACTTATTTTCTTATTGTGCTTCACTAATCCATAATATTTATTTATTCCGATACCTAGAAATACAATACGATAATTGAGTCGTATACATATAATGATATAACTGGTATAGCTACATAGTATATTTTAGCAGACGATGTTGCGACGAATATCAAACTCAAGTTTAACCGATTATATTCCATCATACAATTACGATATGCAATAATTAAGTCACTATTTGAGCTTAAAGGGATTTGTTCACAGTTTATCAACATGAGAATTTTTTAACTTTTTGTTTCAGATTCAAGAAATAAATGAACGCTGTACATCAGCGTGCCAAATAACACTTATACCGCAGACTTATACTGAATATGCACTTTCGTTTACGAAAAATCATCTTTAGAAATTGATAAAATTATATAGCGTTTCTGACGCGAAATGATTTAAAAATTTCGATTTCTTGTGTTATCGTTATATTTTGTAACAACACGTGGATGGTTATACAAAGTATAAAATAAATGGCAACCCATATGAAGACGGATGGTTAGGTCCGCACATAATGTAGTCGTAAAGACACAACGACAACCCGATCATTAACTCTGAATTGCACACACACACACACACACACACACACACTTGAAGACGGATGGCTGAGTGGTTCCGTCGCTTGTCTTTTTCTCCATGGGTCAGTGGTTCGAGCCCTGATGTGGGCAACTTTTTTTTTGTGTGCTTTTATTCTTGTTTTATATTGAAGCTCTTTAGTTCATGTTTATATTTATCAATTTAAAGCATTTAATGACAAACTTCAAAATATGCCAAAATCTTTAAACAAGTCCCTTTAATATATCTTAATAATTACTTTTGCATCGTGATAAAGCGATTGAATAGTCGGTCTTCAGTTAGGTTTTTACGCTTGTACATATGAACTATTATGTAAATTTTTACTTTTTCTATGTATTTACTCTATTTGAGCCTTTATATACCTCTATACGTATTCGTATTACATTACAGTAGTTGATATTGCTCTATTTCAAAATCTACTTTACCGGAACCACATTTTCTCCGTAATTTATATAAATCTGCACATTTTGTTTATACATTGAATAAATGTCAGATATCAGGTACACAGCCTACTAGTTCTTATAAGCGACCACACTGTATCGGAGCTAAAAAGCGAATCTCGATTTTCAACGCTTCATAGCGAGCTTCGTTTCGAGTGATACTGCAGAAATGCGTCACGTTCGTCACTGCTATCCTCTCGAGCCGTGTTGTCATGACTACTCTTAACGGAGGTCGTAAAAATCTCGCTCCTCCTGTGTCGATCCTCTTGTTCCCTGTGATTCGACCGCCATTTGTAGCACGAGCATGAGCAAACAGAAACGACGTCACTGCGCATGCCCGCAGGTGCGCGTTCTTGAGCATTTGAGACCACATGCACATTCCCGTTCGAGGTGATGACGTCACCATCCAGGTAAATTGCATTCTGGGCCGCCACGGCAGCCTCGAGTTCGTCTCGACGCTCATCCACAGTGTTCATCGTCAAAAACCGGAGCACAAGTAAATTCATGGCGGCGGAAATCACGGTGAGTCCGAACAAAATGAAAACGATACTGAACGCGACGTACTGCGGGTCCTTTTCAAGCGCTCGGTTCTTTTGCAGCGCCACGTAGTCGCCGAAACCGATGGTCGTCAAGGTGACAAAGCAGTAATAGAACGCCTCCAGGTAGCGCCAGTTCTCGTAGTGAGCGAACATCAACGCACCGACGGTAAGTACGAGAACTGAAAGCTGAGTCGTCACAAGGATTACATGGGTTTGAGACACCTCGCGGTTTTGCAACTTTAAACACTTTCTCATCTGTTTCAACGCGTACGTTATGAAGACGTTGAGACGCTCGCCAACGCTCTGGAACATGATGATGCACAGTGGAATGCCTGCCAGGGCGTAGATCATGCAGAAGATCTTCCCCGCGGTCGTCTGCGGTGTGCTGTGGCCATACCCTGGAATATACGGGATTCTGTTCAATTAACTTTAAAATATAACACCCCATATAAAGTGATACAAAATAGTGTCAACCCAATGATGCTAATGTTACCCGAGACGCAAGGCGATGTTGATAAAAACATTCCCAGGGTTCAAAACACACTGTATTATCCTCTAATGGATGTTATATTAATTTATTAAACCGTACAAACGACCTAACCGTCTTTAGTTTAACAATCATCATAACACGGCTGAATCAGTCTCTCGACTTTCCAATACCTGCAAGACGTGTACAAAAACCTGTCTATTTAGACGTGTCGTGTTTACAGGATGAACAGTGCTCGATATGGAACCGCGTTGGTTTAATTAAATACACATTTATAAGATTACTGCATGTCATAGCATAATCTTATTAATATAAAAGTGAGAAATAACTCTTGTATCGTAAACAAGTTAAACACAAAACTTAAGCCGACCTACCTGCCCATAGATTTAATAGGAAATCATTAATATTGTACTGGCCTTATGGAAGCAAGAACTATTTCTACCCTACCTATGGCCGCAACGACAGTAAGTGCGAAGTAAAATGAGCCGCTGAATTTCCACTGAATGCCGGCGTAGTATGACACGGTACGTTCCACGTTCCGACGTAAGTAGTTAAAGTCGCCGTCGCTGATGTTGTAGCGGTTACGTAGCATCATTTCTTCATCATACAGATTTTGACGACGTCGTACCTGAAAAATCAAGGTAGCCATGGTAATTGCCAGTATTATATTGATAAGTCTAACACCATCGTCATCATCGTCGTCGTAGTGTTTTTCACATGATCATCGTTGCTGTCACCATCATCATAATAATAATCACCATCATTATCATCATCAACATCATCATCGTTTAAATCATTAACATCATAATAGTTATTTTCATAATCTTTCTTCTTCTCCTAATCCTCATCATCAATAACATCATCATACTCACCACCATCACTATCGTCATAAACAACATCATCATCGACTAATTACGATAATTTACCATTGAATTTTAAACTTTATTTTAATGAAGAAACACAGAAAACTCGTTTATGATACATGTTATCACACCGTATTACGAGTCACGTCGATGGCAGATTGTTCCGTCGATGACAGACAGTTGGACTCAACCGCGAACAACAGGTAGGTTATATATTCGGTCGGTATATTTATAGTACGCAAGTAAGGCCAAATTCATTGCTACGAACATATTGCCCATTGACTGAGGACGCCACCAGGTGATTTTGGACTCGTTGTTCAAGTTTTTAAAGAAATGTGAACGAGTTAAAAGTGACAGTTTCCGAAACATCATCGAAAATGACTGATTTTTGTTCAAAATATCTCAAGTTTGAAATAAATGACTGCATTTCGTGTTATATACTTACGCATTTATCCCTTGGGGATACGTAAGCCAAATATCCGCCCCTTGAGTTGTTTCATGAACATGTCACAGGCGTCCAAACTGACCCCGTCGAAAAAAAATTGATGCCGTAGTAGGCAGATATGTATTTTAAATGATGCCGATGATGGCAGAAACGCTGTAGAAGATGCTAACGAAGATGACAGATTGTCAAAATAACTATTTTATTTATTTCTCTCTTCTTTTTGTACTTTTATATACAATTAAGAAGCGAAACTGTCCTTTGTAATATATTCTCAAGACGGGAAGGTTATATATGCTGTAGGTGTATGAATATTTGTTCAATAACCTTGATTGTGATACCTATATAATATATATAACAAGGCTATAATATAATATAATGAGGGTGTTTTTCTTTTGTAGAAAACCGTCACCATGAAGAAGTTCAGATGTTATTACTGTGACTCTGAGTTTGATGTCGAATATGGACAGTTTAACATTATTGTTACATATCATACACTATCGGGTTCGTCATATTTCCTAGATAAAGTATACTGCGACTTTAAAATTCTGAGATGTAAAATTACGTGTATGTTGTTAGAGACATCGTTGTATGTGTTAGATTGGCATATCTGGGTAAACATATAATGTTAGAGAGGTTTAGATTTGTACATCTAAATTGTTACTTTTACGTATGATTTTACTATATTTTCCATTGAGCGTCTCGTGTTTAATCATCTGGAAACCCACCGATATAGGTAAAGTGAGAAGTTTTGGATTTTTATCAGCGTGTTTTCAAGTCCAAAACTTCTAGTTTTACCTCTATCGCTGGGTTTCCAGACGACTTAACAAGAGACGCCCGATGGAAAATATAACATACATCATACGTATAAGTTACAAGTAAAACATACAAATCAAAACCTCTATATGACTTACCATCTCCATCACAATACGTTTTACTTGTATTTATATTTTTAAACGTACTTGTTCAATAAAACCAATATTAGATAATTATCATCTTAGAAATACAATTGTTATCATTAAATTTTAAATCATATTATGTGTTTTGTTTTGTTTTCACTTAAACATTGTACATGGTTATAATGCATGGACCTACAGGACTGACTGGTATACTAATATGACTTGTCGGAGTTTGTAACACAACTATAACAACTAGCTTAAAAAGAACATTAACAATGAAATACAATTAAACATTTGATAACAAACAAAAAGATTTCTTAAAACTCAAAAAATCTTATAAAGATAGTTCTGAAAATCTTAAAGAGGTGGACATTATTATGTCGACGTACATGGCCATTTGGATTAATTGCGTATATACGAAATCATGATTCAACACAGACACTTGTTATGATGAATAAGGTACTAGTAAATATAAAAAGTTCATACCGCATCATTATAATACATATCAAAGACAGTGTATGCCACTGTGATGTATGGTCACATATATTTTTACCATATGGATGTATTTACAAAACAAATATAAGTTCAAGCAATTACATGCAGATTACCTATCTGTGAATAAAATTCAAACAGAACATAGTCAAAAACTTATTAAGCTACTAAAACTCCTGGATAAACAAATAATGTCACGCTCAGATGAGTCAGGACTCTCAGAAAAATCACAAGCTCTTTCTGGCAAAAAACGGCTTGTATCAGCTCGATCCTCTGATGAAATATTTCATCAAAAATAATTTCTTCATGTGAATCGCTGTATGTGCAGAGCAATTTGATCGTACAAATTATTATTCTCTCCTATAACTGCGTGCAGAGAATGTCTTTTCGACAAACCTACAGCACACATAACCTTCCCGTCTTGAGAATATATTACAAAGGACAGTTTCGCTTCTTAATTGTATATAAAAGTACAAAAAGAAGAGAGAAATAAATAAAATAGTTATTTTGACAATCTGTCATCTTCGTTAGCATCTTATACAGCGTTTCTGCCATCATCGGCATCATTTAAAATACATATCTGCCTACTACGGCATCATTTTTTTTTCGACGGGGTCAGTTTGGACGCCTGTGACATGTTCATGAAACAACTCAAGGGGCGGATATTTGGCTTACGTATCCCCAAGGGATAAATGCGTAAGTATATAACACGAAATGCAGTCATTTATTTCAAACCTGAGATATTTTGAACAAAAATCAGTCATTTCCGATGATGTTTCGGAAACTGTCACTTTTAACTCGTTCACATTTCTTTAAAAACTTGAACAACGAGTCCAAAATCACCTGGTGGCGTCCTCAGTCAATGGACAATATGTTCGTAGCAATGATTTTGGCCTTACTTGCGTAATATAAATATACCGACCGAATATATAACCTACCTGTTGTTCGCGGTTGAGTCCAACTGTCTGTCATCGACGGAACAATCTGCCATCGACGTGACGCGTAATACGGTGTGGTTATGGACATTGATTATCAACAACAAAATATGCGAATGAATACCTGTCACAACTATAATATAATAACGTTTTTATTCTGCGCATGAGCAGTGCAACCGCGTACCTCTTCTTTCGACTCCAGGGCATCAAATATGGCCGCCCCGACCAGGAGATACGTGAACGTGCACACTATGAGAGACAAGGTCCGGATGTTCTGGCGCTTCATCAGCTTCGACTTCATGCTTCCTCGGATTTTATTAAGAAAACTTCACGAACGCGTTTGACGATGGTTGCCATGGAAACATAGCAATACCACAGTCACCGTAGTTTGCTATTAAATCGTATTGGCCTGATAACACTCAGAACACACCTTGCACTGGTTTCACTGCTGTCGTCAGATTCTTTGGGGCCTTATGACATTCTCTCTTATTTTTTAAGGCGGTTACCAATAGATTACAACCTATTTCCTATGTTTATTTCCTATGTTTCTTCGCACTGTAATGACAGTTCCGGTAGAATTAACATACTAAAATGCTAATATTGGTTATGACATCATGTCACACTAAACATAGTAATATTGGAACAATTTACAAAACGACATTAATTCCTTAATGAAAAAAAAAACGCACAACAAAACACGATTATTTTAAAATAACGATGGGCTAAATTAAGACTACAGAGACAACAATAGCATAATTATTATTTACACCAGGTCGATCACTCCTCTCCATTTTCACATATCTGTAACCTGAAAAAAAGAAGATACTAATATTATATCGAACATTATCGGATAATTGAATTTATTTTAAAAAGAACATAACGTTCTACATGTACTTTTTATTTTAATTCTTGCAACAAAATTTCCTCCACAATTTGACCCGATTATCCAACCTTTGCATAGGCCCTTATAAAAATCTACAAGGATTTTTATCTCGTTTTACAATGCCTTAATATATTCCGACCTGGGTTCTACCAACGCATACTGCTTCTATCTGAAAACTGGCTTGTCTAGCACCTTATCCGTCTTGTTAAGATTTCTGTATAATGATGCTGGAGTAATTGCGGAAATTGCACGCACACGATTCGCAACTGCGCCAAATTAGTTCTTTTCGAATTAATGTAAACCATACCAGTTATATGTGCTTCAAATGTCTGCTATTCATTCATTTTATTTAAGAAAAATTTCACGCACGAGTAAAATTATTTTGTCATTGATGCATTGCCAGATTATGCTTTTTTACAGTTTAAGAGAATAATTATTTTGTTCGTCCGAGCATGAATGTTAACATTAGTTACCATCTGTATCATTTTTTTTTGTAATTAATTATAAGTCAGCTCGCGTGTTCCAAAGAAGTTATGCCAAACGGTAGCATGGGTTTTTCAAATGAGAAGAACGAGTGAATTTATTGTAAGCACAAAAGCAGCGACCTTGTTGACCCGCGTCCTTCGACAATGGGTCTTATGCCATATGCGGCCAGCGAAGCTCCAGCTCAGCCTGCGCATCCACCATAAGACCCATTTTCGCATGACGCGGCTTAATTTCATTCGATGTTCAATGTTAGAGGCTTTTTCTTAAACGCGTGCTGTTTCTCTTACTGCTATGAAAAATGGCTACGTCAATAATTGCATCTGCTAAGTAGTTACGTTCACGTAGAGACCATCGATCTGTAAACATTTGGCCTGGCTATGATTGACGATTTTGCTGCTGAGAAAGAGAGGCGATAGGACGTGTCAACACCGGGGCACATATTCACCAAACAATTCTTAGACATATTAACGTCTAAGAATAAAGAATATTCTTTAAATTGGAATATTAAAATAATGCTATAATTCCGGGTCAAACTTAGCAGAAACCACTTCTATGTTCATCATACGTCATGAAGAACAGTTTGTTTATGTCTGATCACATGTGGTAGCCTGTAGATGTATTCAAATGCTGATGTATTTTTCTTGGTTCTGTGTCTATTATGTAGTCTACAGTCTAAGAATGTGTTGGTGAATACGGGTCTGTATTTCAACACTAAACGTTTAGCATGCTATGCATACATGTGTTGTGTTCTGAGAAAATTGGGCAGAATGCTTGTGCGTAAATTGTCATCCCAGATTAGCCTGTGCAGTCCTCACAGGCTAATCAGGGACGACAATTTCCGCTTGTATGAAATTTTTCGTTTAAATGATGTCTCTTCTCAGCGAAAATTCAGTTTCGGCGGAAAGTGTCGTCTCTGATTAGCCTGTGCGGACTGCACAGGCTAATCTGGGACGACACTTTACGCACAAGCATTATGCCCAGTTTTCTCAGAACGCGACACACACGAGTCACTAATAACATAAATATGACACATGTTTCATATATAATTTTACATAATTTATTTAAAATTATTTCCTACCGCATGTTTTTCTAGCTCTTCAAAGACGAATGATCTAAGGCAAACTTATCGGTTGGCGATGACCGATACAGCAGCAAACATTGAGCATCGCTCTGTGAAAAGGGGGTTTAATGCATGTAAGAAAGTGTCGTTCCAGATTAGCCTGTGCACTCTGCACAGGCTTATCAGGGGCGACACTTGACATTGAGTAAAACGGTTAATGTTACCGTGTATGCGCATAAAATCAATGAAACTTATATACACAGCGTTAATAACAACATATATAAGTATTATATACATACGGAAATGAAATAAATAAACTTATAGACTATAGCTGTTATGGTATGAATTACTAATTATTTACCAGCGTGTCTTTTTTAATATCCATGTACACTTACACGCTATAGTAAATACCAAGTTACACACTTGATATCACCATCTTCTCTTAAAACGAGTTCTTGCATGATAAAGTCCAGTAAATTGTTGTGTTAACCTATCAAAACACCAACCGTGTTTTTTCATAACCGTGTTAGTACATGTATGTATAAGCACGCACATTCAATTCCAACTCAATTTACACGCTAATCCACAAAGTGATTCAACAAAGAAATATTCTGAATCTGACTCCGGACATAGTATCGGAAATCTTTGCGGCATTTCCCTATATGTGTGAAAAGCGCTGTTCTTCTTATTCTGAAGCAAGAATTAATACCCCACCCACTTACCATGCCGCCATTGTTATTATCGGAATATAACGCGCGCGGCTGGCAGGCTTGTTTGTGAAGGGAAATCGATAGCGGTTTGATGTCTCTGCTCAAGTCTGTTTGTCCATCGGAAATTGTTTACTCCCAAAGGAATACGTTAGCGTTAGATGGCTTGATGTTAGGTATGTACATGTCCCGAAATGCAATATTTCATTATACCCCGCCATAATATGTGGATGGATATTGTTTTGGCGTTGTCAATCCGTCCTTCCGTCCGTCTGGAACACATTTGTGTCCGGGGCCATATCTCGAAACGGCTTGGTTTGATTTAATTGAAACTTGGTATGAGTGTATACATGGATAAGAGGATGATGCACGTCCATGTATACATGGATAAGGGGATGATGCACGTCCATGTATACATGGATAAGGGGATGATGCACGTCCAATTCCGTCGCAAACCATTAGATTGATTGATTGATTGTATTTGGTAAAAATATGAACATAACATAGTTACTACATAATGCAGACAACATAACATAGTTACTACATAATGCAGACAACATAAAATATATTATCACAGCAATATACATAGTAAACCATGGAATGCACACACAATACCAAGGATAACACAAAAAAGAGAAAAATGATTTTCACTTATTTCCATTGTGGTCCTTGGTGGCAGTAACCATGAAACAGTCATGTATTAGATATTTAATAACTTATATGTATCACATATGTACTGATTTTTATATCAAGTATATTACTGATTAAGTTTGAACAAATACTATAACATGTTCATTATATCACATAAGTTGCTTAGAAAAATATCCCACTGCATATATAGGTAATAAACACACTTTGAAGCACACTAAAAGTTTGAGAATAAATATGAGATCCTTGCATCATAATGATCATAAGACTTAAAATGTATAACAGTTTTTAAAAGAACATAAAATACATACTAACAATTCTACTATAAAGATCTATACAGACTGTAAAAAGTGTTTTTTGATGGCACCCTTGAAATGGTTAGGTTTAGTTTCATCCCTGATGTTTTGAGGAAGATTGTTCAATAAACTGATACCATTATTTGTAAATGTTTTAGAACCGAAACTACCTACTCTTGGTTTGGCAGACGACCAGAATCTACAAATATAAAATTTTCAGCAAAATGATCAGATTCTGACTGAGCTACCATATTGGACCTAGTACAACGATTATGCACGACAGACACTGGCTTAAAATGCTCATCCATGTACTCTGGTACAAGGCCATTTTAACCTTATGTACATGACATAGTATGATCTGTTCTACTCTTTTTGAAACAGGCAGCCAACCTAAATATGAAAACTGTTCTTGACCAACATGAGATCTGTTATCCATATTCAGAACAAACCTAATCAAATTGTTTGTAATAATTGACCTAGCAATGGTTTCACCAGACAGGCACTGGTCCATTATAGCACCTCGGTACTTAACAGAACTTGATGGAGTAATTTACACACCATTGCAAGAGACATTTAACTGAGGATTTGACCTTAGTTTGGGCTTTGAGCCAAACAATATTGACTCCGTTTTACCAAGATGTAGGGACAGTTTATTGTCCACTAAGCACTCACTAATAATTTCGAGATCACTAGAAAGAATGGATTCAATTTCTGAAATGTGTTTACCAGCTACCAGGATGCCAGTATCATCAGCATAAAGTAAAATTGTATTATTAACCACAGCGGCAATATCATTCACATAAATTAAAAATAAAAGGGGACCTAAGATGGAGCCCTGAGGAACACCACAAGAGATGGAGGCCTCGGAGGACATAGTACCCGATACGTCAATAACCTGATGGCGATCGGAGAGATAGGATGTGAACCACCTGATTGCGTCACTATGGAGACCAAAAGCCTCAAGTTTCATGATTAAAATACTATGATTGAAGGTATCGAAGGCCGTCTGTAGGTCTAACAATACCATACCAACCATTTTACCTTCATCCATCTTAAAACGAATATAATCAGATAAATGGGTAAGGCAGGTGTCTGTAGAGTAGCCACGCCTTAATCCTGATTGATAGCTATACAGAAGCTTTCTGTCATTCAAATAGCCTTCAACTTGGTCATAAATTACTCTTTCAAGGATCTTTGAGTTGATACTTAAGACCGAAACCGGTCTGTAGTTTCCAACCTCAGTCTTAACACTTTTCTTATAGAGGGGAATAACTCATTAGAAAAAAAGGCAGTAATTAAGCTCCGCATCCATATTTCGAAACCGCTTGGGCTGATTACATTGAAACTTGGTATGTATACAAAGTGTATGTAGTGTATACTTACCAAGTTTGTTGGAGTGTAGTCATTGTAAAGAAGATGATGCACATCAAATTGCGACACAAATCATTTGTCAATTACCGAGTTATGACCCTTTTTAGACTTGAAACTACTCTTTTATACAGGATGTTTCCTGTCTTGAAATGTATCTCAAATAACATATGAGTCACAGTCATGCAACTTACAATAATTGTTCTCAATCATCATAACCCTGGCGGCAAGATCAAGGTCACACATTGAGGTTCATGATCGCACATTCGATGAAATATTAATAATTTACGGTATCCATTACTTCAATAAGCATAACTGGATTCTGAAATGACTGTCTGAAATTGTTATCTTTTATCTGGCTGTGTGTCACAGGTAAGACTCAGGTCTCTAGGTCACACACTGAGGTCAAATGTTACAAATGTTGATTAAAAATGTCATATACTTGTTAGGATTCTACAATACATCAAGGATAACGGTTCTCAATCATTTGGTTCTGAGTCACACGCAAGACCCATAACCATATATGCAGGCCAAGTTCACACATTAAGGTTAAAGGTCACACATTTGAATCATTCATACTTTAGCAATTACTTCACTTTACATAAAGGCATTTTGTAATAACTTTCTACTTTTGTTTTCCTGTACCTGGTAGTGTGTAATAATTGAGACCAATGCTGAAGGTTTTAAGAAGCACACATGACTTATAATATTTTATTTTTGATGTATCATAAAATAATACACATTTAATAAGTTAAGTATATTGCATAGTTCAAACACACCATAGTACTTGAACAGCAATACTAAAACATTATCTTTTGAATTCACATTTTGGTCCATTAGTTTGTTTTTCGTTTATAAATTCACATCTGTATACTCAAGTGTCATCTCCCGGCAGTCACATAGTTGTATTCTCACGTTTCATCTTCCTCTAGTCCTGTAGTAACATACTTATATGTTCACGTAACCTGATTATCTGGTCACGTAGTTCTGTGATCAAGAAGCACCTCGCTGTAGTCATATTGTTCAATCCTAACATACCATCTTCCTGTGTTTAGAGTGTTTTTTTTATACAAACTCTTCCTTATGTCACTTTATCACATAGTTATGTTATCAACTACCATTATCCCGTAGTCACATAGCTATATTGGCATGTACCATATTCCCTGTAGTCACATAGCTCTATTGACATGTACCATCTTCCCCGTAGTCACATTGCTCTATTGACATCTACCATCTTCCCTGTAGTCACATAGCTCAATTGGCATATATCATCTTCCCTGTAGTCACATAGCTCTATTGGCATGTACCATCTTCCCGTGGGCATAGAGCTCTATTGGCATGTACCATCTTCCTTGTAGTCACATAACTCTATTGACATGTACCATCTTCCCTGTAGTCACATAGCTCTATTGGCATGTACCATCATCTCTGTAGTAACATATCTATATTGACATGTACCATCATCCCTGAAATCACATAGCTCTATTGGCATGTACCATCTTCCCTGTAGTCACATAGCTCTATTGACATGTACCATCATCCCTGTAGTCACATAGCTCTATTGACATGTACCATTTTCCCTGTAGTCACATAGCTCTGTTGGCATGTACCATCTTCCATGTAGTCACATAGTGCTATTGACATGTACCATCTTCCCTGTAGTCACATAGCTCTATTGACATGTACCATCATCCCTGTAGTCACATAACTCTATTGGCATGTGCAATCTTCCCTGAAGTCGAATTTTTCTATTGGCATGAACCATCTTCCCTGTAGTGACATAGCTCTATTGGCATGTACCATCTTCCCTGTAGTAACATAGCTCTATTGGCATGTACCATCTTCCCTGTAGTAACATAGCTCTATTGGCATGTACTATCTTTCCTGTAGTCACGTATTTCTAATGGCATGTACCATCTTCCCTGTAGTAACATAGCTCTATTGGCCTGTACCATCTTCCCTGTAGTCACATAGCTCTATTGACATGTACCATCTTCTCTGTAGTCACATAGCTCTATTGGCATGTACCATCTTCCCTGTAGTCACATAGCTCAGTAGGCATGTACCATCTTCCATGTAGTCATAAAGCTCTATTGGCATGTAACATCTTCCCTGACGTCACATATTTCTATTGACATGTACCATCTTCCCTTTAGTCACATAGCTCTATTGGAATGTACGATCTTCCCTGTAGTCACATAGCTCTATTGTCATGTACCATCTTCCCTGTAGTCACATAGCTCTATTGGCATGTACCCTCTTCCCTGTAGTCACATAGCTCTATTGGCAAGTACCATCTTCCCTGTAGTCACGTAGCTCTATTGACATGTACCATCTTCTCTGTAGTCACATAGCCCTATTGGCATCTACCATCTTCCATGTAGTCACATAGCTCTAATGGCATGTACCATCTTCAATATTGTCATATAGCTATATTGGAATGTACAATCTTCAATGTAGTCACATCGCTCTTTTGGCATGTACCATCTTTCCTGTAGTCACATAGCTCCATTGGCATGTACCATCTTCCCTTTAGTCACATAGCTCAATTGGCATGTACCATCTTCCATGTATAGCTCTATAAGCATGTACTATCTTCCCTGTAGTCACATAGCTCTATTGGCATGTACCATCTTCCTTTTAGTCACCTCGCTCTATTGACATGTACAATCTTCCCTGTAGTCACATAGCTCTATTGGCATATACCATCTTCCATGTATAGCTCTATTGGCATGTACCATCTTCCATGTATAGCTCTATTGGCATGTACCATCTTCCCTGTAGTCACATAGCTCTATTGGCATGTACTATCTTACATGTAGTCACATCGCTCTATTGGCATATACCATCTTCCCTGTAGTCACATAGCTCTATTGGCATGTACCATCTTCCATTGTATAGCTCAATTGGCATGTACCATCTTCCCTGTAGTCACATAGCTCTATTGGCATGCACCATCTTCCCTGTAGTCACATAGCTCTATTGGCATGTACCATATTCCCTGTAGTCCCATCGCTCTATTGGCATGTACCATCTTCCATGTATAGCTATATTGGCATGTACCATCTTCCCTGTAGTCACATAGCTCTATTGGCATGTACCATCTTCCCTGTAGTCACATAGCTCTATTGGCATGTACCATCTTCCATGTATAGCTATATTGGCATGTACCATCTTCTCTGACATTGAATGCCGTCTCTGTCAAAACATGAAAATGAATAAAAAATGAAATGAAAATAAATGAATGAAGCATTTAAGTTTAGTTTAAATGTATTTTATTTAAATGCGATTTGATTGTTAATGTAATACAATTCTTGTTGATTCCAATACAAGTATGATAATAATTATGGTGTTGTTCATTTGTGTTAGTCTCACACACAAAGCGACATGTACACTCTTATATATATAGAGAGCAAATTAGCTTCTGATGTGGGTCATCATCTTAATGCTGCAAATTGGCTTATACTTGTTTCCTTAGCGCCAACCTCGTGTAAGGGATAGCTTTTTGTTAAAAGCGTGGAAACAACGGAATTCTGAATCACGATGTGTAAAAGCTAATAGCCCATACATGTCTACCTTTTCAAATGGTAAACTTTCGGGAATGAATAATGTCCAAAATGGTCTTACGCGACCAAACAAAAATCGTTAATAGTTCCGATCATAACTAAATCATAATTCTGTGAAAAGGAGGTTTTATGCATTTGCGTCAAGTGTGTCCCAGATTAGCCTGTGCAGTCCGCACAGGCTAATCAGGGTGACTCTGTCCGCCTAATCTAGATTTTTGCTTAGAAGAGACTTTCTTTAAACGAAAAATATCATAAAATCGGAAAGTGTCGTCCCAGATAAATATGGGATTACACTAAAAGCAGATGCATTAAGCCCGGTTTTCCCAGAACGAGGCTCGTATATTACCTTGGCGGTCATGAATAAATGACGAAGATGCCGTATTCATAAAGTAGACGTTGTCACAATCGGCAAGACTAATAGACGGAATGTCTTGAACAGTCTTCAGTCTGATGAGACATGAAGTATTCTGCCTTCAGAAAGGTCTAGATGGGTATCTTGTGTATATCGCTCGCACACGCGATCATGAGTCGGTTGTCGTCCATGGGACACACGTGACTGGGACACACGTGACCTCTCCAAGTAAACTCTCTGTGCCTCCAAGTAAACTCTCTGCGCCTGCGCGAACTGCTCTTATGAATCTGTAGTAGAACGATCGACGCCGGTCCCGCTCTATCTGACCAATCACAATCTTCCCGTGCTGAAAGATCCTGTCACTTTCACGACAGCGTTGTTTCCATGCGCGAATATCTTCTTGCAGCTGTACCAGAAAATAAGTTTAGCCCTATTTATTTTAGCTTGATTACATCGAAAGCATAAGGCTTATTGAAACACTCTTGGGTCCGTTTCCTGGGTAGAACCAGTACTTTGTCCCAAACTGAGGATCGAATTCTTGACCTCCTGGTCGCTAGACGGACACCATATCCACTACGACACGGTGTAACAAAAAAAATAAACAAAGATTACTTAACAATATAAAGTTCTTATCACATTTCCACCTTTGAAAACATCTTAAGAATAATCTTACGTACTTTTGTAAATTGTGCTGCTGTAAATGTGTGTCGAGCATATTGAAATTACAAAATTAATTAAAACACATATATTGTATAATTCTTGTAACTATTTAGTGGTTTGTAACAAAAAATATTCAAATAAGAAATGATGGACACATATTGATTTTCTTTGAAGGTGAAGACGCTTTTAGTGTGTTACGGAAGAAACGTTAAATTGGCAACATATATTGATTTATATTATGATGAATTAGATGAATATCGGTATTTCATTAATGGGGATTACGCTAGGACACTAGTAATGGTGACAAAATGACGACACCGAGGAAAACGAGGCTTAAAATTATAAAAGACCGAAACGAATAAAATAAAAAAACGACACTTTCTGCCAAGACTGGATTTTCGCCAAGGAAGGACTTCCTTAAAGAGAAAAATACGATAAAAGCGAAAAGGGTCGTCCCTGATTAGCCTGTGCGGACTGCACAGATTAATCTGGGACGACACTAACCGCACATGCATAAGGCCCCGTTTTTACAGAGTGGAGCTCTTATCAGAACAAAACGATGGTAATAATCACACTGCCATACCTTCGTGACATAGACGCCCCATTCCTCCTTGTCTCCCAGTATGATCCCCCGCAACAGAAGCTCCCCAAGCTCGGTCTTGGCCGCCGTCAACTGTATCCGGTGTACGCTGATTGCCTCGTAGTAGGCGAACGTCTGCTCGTAGTTCTCTGTTGCGATGGAAACGAGAAGAGGTTCGGTTTGTGTTTTGATAGTAATGTTTTGTCGTGATTGCATGCTTGGACGCCAAATTGTGGTTACATGGGCCGGGAATTAAATGTTTTTCCAAAACGTACATCCACATAATATGTTTAGTTTACTGTTGGCTTTTTAAAGTTGTTATGTATACTTGGTGTAAACTATGAAATGATAATGCACGTGATATTACTATTTGTAGCGATATCAGGGACCTCGGAATATTTCCACCATTGGGGTGGCAAGGCGGGGAGGGACCCTCCAGATTGTTTTCTTTCCAATAACTATAATATCCCATAATACGGTACACTGATTCATAGATCGTACTTAGGAATAAGTAAGGACGCAGTTACGTCAGAGTAATAATATAACCTCGCTTTTTACAATTGTAATTGGCATTTCTAAAATCATGTTTATAAACAGATATACGACAAATCAATAAGTGCCGGGTATATGTCTGATACTAGCAGAAAGCTTCAACTTCTGAAGTACGGACTGACCATAATGCAAACGTGTATAAGCAAATAATGCAAACGTGTATAAGCAACTAACCATAAATCATTGTTTTGACATGATTTATGGCACAACCATTTATTGCCGCGGAATAAGGTCAGTTTATGGCTCATCATTGCAAGCGGCCGCCGCCCCCTCTGCCGCAATGTCGATGCCCTTGAGAAAGCACGTCTCAGATATAACTAGATGAGTGACTGATACGGATGCCGCTACGATACATGTTTGGACAAAGGCAGATTTATTTCCATATCTGATTTTTTTTACCTAAATTACGCGCGATACGCCACCACCAGATAGTGATCATTTGTGGCAAGGTAATTCCAATGATACATAATGGTCTTTCAAATCGGACTGACGCAATTAAGCACGGGATGTACGGACGCACACGTGCAAAGACTAATTACCTTCCCTCCACCACAACAAATCATTGTGCTAACATGAGTCCAGTTCTGGCAAAACTAGATTTAATTCATGTGCGTTAAGCGTCGTCCCCGATTAGCATGTGCAGTCAGCACAGGCCTATCAGGGACAACACTTTCCGCCTAGAGTGGATTTGTGGATTTTTTGTTTAGAAGAGACTTTCTTTAAACGAAAATCCCGTTAAAGTGGAAAGTGGCGTGGACTGCACAGGCTAACCTGGGACGACACTTTACGCACATGCATTTAGCCCAGTTTTGCCAGAACGAGGCTTATGTGCTGGCATAAACATAGATCGACCTCGGTTGCGTGCGCTCACCTGGAGTGCGGGGACGTATCTCTATGTGGTCGTCGTCCTCGGCCGGGTCGTCGGCGATGCAATCCATGATATGAACCGGCGTCGACTCGCCGGCGATGTCCATATACACCATCTCTATTGGCACTGAAAGATCAGTGAATAATTTAACACTTTTCGCTTTTATGAAAACTTTTGCTTAAATCAAGTCTCTCATAAGTTACAGGCTAGTCGGAAAGTGTCTTCCCTGATTAGCCTTTGCAGACTACACAGGCTAATCTGGGACGACGTTTTAGGCACATGTACAAACAATTTAAAGGACCTAACAACCTTTCAGCAATCATGTACCTGAAGCAATTATTAACCTCAAATAGTTTACTTAAAACGAAGTAACTCTAAAAAATAATAAAAGTAATTAAGTGTCACAACCATAACAGCATACCAGACAAACGAAAAACGAAACATTCTGCATGATTTATTTAAAATTACATATAAAGGGAAAAGTTGTAGATATTTTTGCTTAAAAACAAACAACAGAGACCATCCCGTTAAGTAACCTGCTTAGAACCATTTTACAATCGACTGACTCAGATATGTTACACGAAACAGATAAAGAGGTGAAACTGATATAATATGACATAACCAAGCAGTCGGATGATGTCACCATATCATTAACTTTTAAATAAGCGTCAACACCAACTAAAATACCGGTAGCCCATCAGATATATGAAAACAACAGCAAGGTAGAAAACAGCATTGTCATGCCTGAGTGTAATGATATGCCTAAAGGAAATTAAAACAAACTGACAGGCGTTCTTAAATTTCAGTAGAACATGTGCAAACTCTGTTTAAAGAAACAGCATGCTTAACGAGCGATTCGATACAATTGTAGACAGGGGTGTTCTGAAATCCAATATTAGAAGCGAAACCAATACATGTGCACACACGTGGCTAACAACTGGTCCAGCAATCTATACAATCACTGGAAAATTCCTACACGTCCATTAAGTGCAACAAAATAGCTCTGACACGTACAATAAAACGGCTTCAAACTACACACTACAGCCAGATAGTTGGCTGGTCAACAAACATGCGTTTAATATATCTTTTAAAATTAAATATTGTTTTGCAGGACTTCATGTGAAATGAATCGGGTATGCTTTAAAAATGAAATTGCATACATTATGACAACTGCAGACACATAAATAACATGGATTTAGAAATGTTGAAAATGTTGAAAATGTCAACGGACCATTCTTGGATTTCGAAAATTCGGAAATTTTTATTTCGACACTTTACTGGTCAAGTTTTCCAATTTGCTCCTATGCTTTTTTACAACATATATATATCCGTATGGTAGAATAGTTAATAGTGTACGTTACGTCTTAGTTGTAATGATGGAACTTTTGTACTGTAAGTTGCCAACCTCCGCGCAGACATTTGACTGGTTCCGAGCATAGCTCGATATCAAATCCCTGCCTTTATTACCAATCACGTGATGATAGCCGAGCCACGTTTTCCTTTTTTTTCACTTTTTAAATTAAGGTAATTTCTTTTTTATTATGACGCTAAACGTATACACTATTTCAAAATATAAAAGAAACTGATACTAATTTTTAATAATATAATACTTAAACAAATCTGGAATGATTTCTTGTGAAAGCAGTGTTTATCGCCAGTAGTGGAGTTTGGTAGGTTGGGTGTATGTAACGCGTTCACGAAAGATATATACACTTTTAGTTATACAACTATTTGTTCGTGCGAAACACACTTAGTAAAATAAAGCACTGTTTGCGCGACGGAAATTGAATCATACAGCCTAAAATACATACCCTGTGTGACTTCTTTTTTCTTAAATATATCCGTCAACAACGTGGTCTTCTTAGACTTATCTTTGTCCTTCCCATTGGAAGACCTTTTGAAAGGATTCTTTAGGAGAGTCTTCTTTCGGACGGCCTCCCGGACGGAAGTCCACTGGAAACACCAGCAGAATATGTGAACAATAACTCGATGCTGTATATGGAAACATAATAATACAGTCTTTTGTGGACGGCCACCCTGAAAGAAACCTACCGGAGACAAGAGGATAATATGAGAACCGTTTCTTTCGTACATGCGATTAATAAAGCTTTGGATTAAAATAGCAAAAGCTTCGATAATTAGGACATGCACAGCTAGTATCGCATACTGAAACGAGGGCGGTTAAAGCACCTTTAGCAACTCTGGAAGGCTGGTGCGCCATGCCAGATGCTAATTGACGATAAAAACGNAACCGGTCGCTAGGAGGACACCAAATAATTAAATATTTCATTATGATTAAAGGAGCCGCGCTCTGGGAAAACCGGTCTTAATGAATGTGCGTAATGTGTCGTCCCCACTAAGCGATCCGCACAGGCTAGTAAGGGACGACACGTTTCGCTTTTATGAATTTTTTCGATTAAAAGAAGTCTCTTCTTAGCGAAAATCCAGTTCATGCGGAAAGTATCGTCTATGATTGGCCTGTGTGGACTGCACAGGCTAATCTGGGATGACGCTTTACGCACATGCATTAAGCCCAGTTTTATCAGAACGAGGTTCAAATTTACTCTTTATTTCTTGTACTGTTCAAAGATAAACAACTCAACATGGTTTTCTCAGTTCAGTAAATGTATTCATTTTCTTGGTATCTTTCACATTCCCTTTGTTTTAGAAACATTTTGATCATAAATATGTTCTCTCTTGAAGCTGCAAACTTCAGTCGTAACTTATACTTGTCGCAGGATCTTTGATAAGGCAGAGTACTGGCCGTTTTAAATACATGTGCGTAAAGTGTAAATTGAAATCATATTATTAGCCAACACAGTCTAATGAGGGACGACAATTTTCGACTTAACTTGATTTTCGCTAAGAAGAGACTTCCTTTAAACGAAAAATACCATACAGGCGAAAAGTGTCGTTCCTGATTAGACTGTGTTGACTGCACATGCTTTTCTGGTACGACAGTTTACGCACACGTATTAAGCTCCGTTTTCCCAGAGAGCGGCTCATTTTTAAACGTCAAGTTATAAACAAGATACTTACTCACGGAAAATGTATGGTCTTCATGTAAGGATTAGTACTAAGCATATTTACGTTAAATAATATACGAAACATTTTAGATTAGATTTCAACACGTTGCCAATCCGCTGGCCCGGTTTTTCAACTGTCACAAATGCGCAGTTTAATGTTTCAGCTGGTATAACCAGATTCGCCAAGCGGACCCTCATTTGAGTCATATTTATTTATAAATTTTATATATCTTATCTACGATACGTCATATATTCTTGCTAACATATGACTGCATATCCAATCTGAATAAAAACCATTACCTCATAGCCCATACAAATTACTAAGTCGCTTTAAAAAAAACTCAAAGAGCAAGGCCGTATTAAATGTATTAATAAACTGATTAAATAAATGTTCATTGTAAAATGTATAAAATGTGTAATCCGACTTTTTTATGCGCTGATATTTTAAAGAAATTAAAACTTCCGTTTATAAAGGATAAGTAGAAGTCCAAAAGTATATCAACATAGTTAAATAAAGAGCTACTTTTAAACTTCCTTTTTTATTAACTCAGTAACCAAGGGAGCATTCCGTGACCAGGATGTTTGGGACATTTGCATGCACTTAATAACCTCTTCAAAGTGTTCTGTACATACGTGCTATCAAAATGCTCAAAGAACACAAAACACAGCTATGTGCGTTCGAACAAATGGTAAAATTAATTAATGCAGAAAAAAAAACGACAATAAATAAATCGTCATTTAAAATTCGTTTAACACTTTTTTTAGACGAATATAAAACATTAAATACGAAGAACATTGTGTGCGTTCAAATGACACCTCTTGCCCCACATACTTGTTTAAAGTGTTCACCATTCGAAGAATTTGTATCTTCGATTTGAATAACGTTCACATATGCATACATGGTTTCAATGTGTTTGACAAATGAACACAAATATTTCCCTGTGAACTATTAACACATGCTGGCAATCAATTAAGCAGATATACGCCTGCACTTTGATTTATCTGGAGGTAATAACGCAAACAGTACACTGTAAGTATATGTACACATAGGAATACCATTAAACATAAACGTGCTGCAGTATACAACGCTCTCGCTGGAAAATATTTGGCTTTCGCCACTATTTTCGCCATTTGTTAAAAACTGTCACCATTTCAATATCAAGTAGTTAGTTAAATAGTTTAATTCTTGCAGCGTAAAACTATGAGAAAACAAATGAGAACATACGACAAACGTGTTGACTAAGTTTTCAAAAATTGTATCAGACACATAGAGTTATGTTTCTGGTAACAAAGTAAGAAAAAGTGATTCCGCTAATTATTTTTTTCCGCAACTTATTTTTTTCGCCACTTTAAATTGTCGAATTTGGCGACATCTGCAAAAGGCAGCGATCTTGTTTTTATATGAATCTTCGACAAATTCATATCTCATCAACCATAATATGCACGATTAAGTTCGAGTTGCTAGACAAATTTGTATTTTAACTTTTCTACTGCTAATTGTCTTAGCATACGTTAGTTCTAGGTCTTACTTTTTTGTGGACAGATTTTTTTAGCGGTGTGAGCCAACTTCCGCATCCAACGGTCAGCTCTTGGTCCTTAATTTCTTCTTCTAACATGTGTTAAACTATTGCAAAATTCAGCACTCATGTGCGCGCCAAATATATACTTATGACGATGCCGCTTAGCAACAGCGTAATCTACTGATCACGACGTCACGTATATTACGTAATAATGCATATTACTTCGTTAATAATTCATGATAATCTAAAATTGCTTTCAAAAACGCAATTATTAATGATAATTGCCATGTTTTAATTCTTTAACTGACACGTTGTGAATTTAAATGTCAATGTATATAGAAGTACAACGAAATAACCTAGTGCGATTGACGCGAATGAAGTGGTACGTATCAGTAAGGCGCGAATCAATGACGAGATTAATACTGACATTTTCATCAACAAAACTTATTAAATTCAAATTTAAAATCAATATTATATAAAACAGATAAATTGTATAACAAAAGCAATACAAATATATTTATAATTTTATTGGAACGTGTTACTGCAAGTAGAAAATACTTTTGTTTTGAGACTACAAACATAAGCAGACATAACTTCCGGGTAAATAAACATGAGTCAATTTTGACAAAATTAAGCATCTTGCATTCATAGTCATGTTTTAAATTGGAATGCTCTCCAGAGGGAATGTCGGAATGTGAGTTTAAACGGATGTGGACTGTAATTTGTTGATAGGTTGGTTAAAATGCGAATACAATAGCACATTTATAGTAATTTTGATAAACTTAGACTTCGTATTTTTCATGTTCAATTAAATTAATTGATTCGTTAAACCAGGGATTGAGTTTAACCTTCTTATTCAATTGTAAGTGTTGCAATTGACTTGTAGTTTAACATTTTGAGAACACTTGTGTAATGTGATATACTTTATAAATATATGTTTAATGTGAAAATAAATTAATACATTTTGCTGAAGTTGTTTTCTAGATCAGTCACTAACATATTTTAGGGAAAAGGAGCCAATACATAGACAGAAAATATTCCTTAAAAATAGTGTACATATGTTACTCACCAAATACCGCTAAGCATCTGGTAACTATCAGACCTACTAGATTCCATCTCTTCAGAAAAAAAAGGTTTATTCAAATAATCTCATGTGGATCAGATAGGTGTATGGGCTCAGCAACATTGCATTTGTTGTTTTAAACATAATTATCAGAATATGCATTTAAATCTGATTCTGGAAGAGGTAGGTCTTTGACTAGGGATGGGTAACCCAACCATTCACCCCAAACAATAAAAATTTATTTAAAATGTACATTCCAAATGACTTTATTTGGAGCGTTTTGGCTCTTTCAAATATACATGTAGACGTCTACTGTAGTTTCTCTGCAAATTTATTCACTACCTAAGTACCTGTATATGCATTTATTCAAATATAAACTTGCGGTAAAACCGATAATTGTTCAGCCTTAAATACGGCATGCATTTGAAACGATTTCTACATTAGCTCAGGGATGTATATTAGAGGGATCCGCAACTTGATATTAAGCCGAATATGCTGTCGTGCAGTTCTCGCGCATGCTCGAAAAATTTGCCTTCGGTATAGGATAGATTACATGGCTGAAATGTATGTTAAACACGCGGACGTGTGCCAATTTGGATGAAGCATCAAGTGTATTTAAACATCTTTGAAATATAAATGGAAGCTGCAAATTAACTAAACTCATGTTACTGAATTGTTTGCAAAAACATTGTGTGTTTCTACCCAGTGATTTTAATGCTATTTAAGTTGGAATTTGGCGGAAAATGGCAGAAATTACAGATGCAGTATCTTACGCAGTTGAGAAAAAAAAAATCACGATTTCCGAAATAAACAGTCGCTTGCTTGTCACAAAATCATCAAGATATTAATCAATGGTGACAAATAAGTCACAAATAAATGTAATCGCCGTTTATTTGCGAATATGTTCCAGTAACTAAAGAAACACATACCAACCTTACCAGCCAGATTCGGTTATCACAAAACGCAACTATTATCCGTTTTGTATAGGTTTAATTATTTCTTCATAAGAACACATAAACGTTCGTGATCTCATTTTAACCATGAATGCTAATAACACATTTGATCTATGCAAACATGTCCCAGTCATAAACCACATGTCAAGGTCCTGCCAAAATTCCTAAGCGTGCTTAAAATAACACTGGACATGCCACACAGCTGTGCTTTACCCGACATCAAAGAACCGGCAAACCGCTTCTTTCGTGCCGGATGACGTAACGTCCTGTAACTATCCACACACAAAACTTGTCAAAATTGAATTTTATATATGTCCTGGAACTAGGTCAATAAAAAATGCACGAGTAAACAATGATTTAAGTACACAAACAGACCTGATCAGCTAAGTTATTTTTTCCTGCTTTTCATCTCAAGAAAATAAAAAAATAAGAAATGCGATTTCCGAATTATTTTTCATCTGCTTTCTAATTAAATTACTTAATATAAACAATCTATTTCCAAGCTTTCGAACAATGGTTACTTCTTAAATATTTAATTAAAAATTATAATAATTTGGTGATCTAAAATTGAAGATCGCGTCTCGCAGCCGTTTAAATCGACCGCAGCTGCTAGTTAAAGTTTTGATTTAACTTGGCGCAATAACTTGAATAGTTCAAATAACAATTTAAAATAACACTGAAAAAACGTAAATCTATAAGCTTTCTAATGAATGTTATATATATATACTTGTCAAATTTCTGACTTAAAATGACAAAGCAATAATATATTTTACAGTGAAGGTGGCGATATTTTTACCCGAAACTAAGCCGCAGTTGGAAGACAAAAAGTAATTACATCGTGTTAAACTCGTCATATCTTTTTTAATATGTTATGCATTGACATATAAATTAGATATTTAGAAAGAGCAACATTTCAGCTTTCTAAAATGGGTAACATTTTAAATATTGAATAATAAATGACATAACAATCGTTATTTAAATTACCAAGGTCAAATATAATCTCGGTTAACACCGTTAAGCTATTACGCGTTCTCGATAAAATCAATAAATATCGGCTTTTCTGACTGGATTATCAGCCATATAGCATATTTTCGCCATTATTGGATTTATGCATGGAGTTTTGGATCTCTCTAATATACTTCCCTGATTAGCTACTGTACATGTATGTGACAGCATAATTATGGTCTGTTGCTACATTCATGCTTTCCATGTGATGTCGCCAATGACAAACAAAAATGTCGCGCTCTTTTTTATGTCCCCCAGTCTCAGGGCTTTTCATCCTTATATAACAGGGGCCAAAATTCGGCCCCTTCCGATCGAAAATAAGGTCATTATTTCCCAAAATTGATAGAGGAATTCCCCAAATTGTATTTTTTTTTTTTTTTTTTTTTTTAGACATATTGGGCATCTCCTAAATTGAAAGCAATCAGCTCTTATATGATTAAGAATGCATCACAATGTTTCTTTTAATACGTATGCACAATAAAAAAGATCCTGTTTCAAAAACTTTTAAAAACACGGTCTTACAAAAATGAGCAGTTATCGCGCATGAAATTCCCAATTTGAAAGGCTAGGGCCTCTTTCCAATTTCCTGATGAAAAGCCCTGAATCTATACTCGGGGACATATTGTTTTTGCCCTGTCTTTGTTGGTTTGTTTGTTGGTTTGTTTGCACAAACTTTAACATTGGCCATAACTTTTGCAATATCAAAGATACATGTAGCAACTTGATATTTGGCATGCATGTGTACCTCATGGAGTTTCACATTTTGAGTGGTGCAAGGTCAAAGGTAAAAAATAAATTGAAAAAAATCAAAGCGGCGCAGTAGGTGGCATTGTGTTTATGACAAACACATCTCTTGTTCATAGTTTTTTAATGTTTAATAAAATATCAACACGAGAAACATTTAATAAATATTCAGCCAAAAAGGTACATATTTACTAACAGAATATGAAAATCAAAGACATAAAGTTAGGTATTGTCAATTACATGAGGGTGACTGCATGTGAAGACGTAACCCGTTTTATGGTTGTTTATACAAATTGTTGTAATTGTATAAAATTGTGTTATGTTACATGTACTTATGTAAAAAGTAACCAGTCATAAACTTAAAGATACAGACTCAGTTCCCAGAATAGATCGTTGTTTTGCATATAAGTGGTATAGCGAGAAATAAACTTAACATAAATTCATTGAAATATATATTTTTTATCCAGGTTGACATAAAAAACCTGGTCAAAATCGGTTTTAAATCAATAAAATAATCTATAAATGATCATAGATACATGCAATAGGCGAAAATCATTGCAGCGTCGCCAGTTATGCAAATTATATCTATATTTAGCTTTCACTACACATTATTAGCATATGGAGGATAAATACATAGATTTAGCAAAAACGTAGCAGTGCAACTCAGTTTCCGTCTGTAACAGATGTATTCGCATTTTTTCTTACCTTCTCTCCGCTCAATTCGCCCGTATCCGCAATTTTGTTTGTTATCCCCACACTTTTTGAAAAAAGGTGGGGATATTGTGGTTATCTCCGCTGTCCGTCCGTCTGTCTGTCCTTCGTCCGTCCTGGCCAATATCTTCTCCTACACTATTAGCACTAGAACCTTGANAATAGTTATTTATGAAAAACAGTGCCTTCTCATTTTTGTTCACATGTTTCATGTTTAACTTGGCCATTTACAAGTGCTCATACACTCACGTTCAACATGTGGGGGTCTGCAATGGGTCCAGCATTTCCTTGTTATCAATGGAACCGTTTACACATTATTACTCAGTAATGTAATCAGTTACTACTTATACTATTTCAGATATTTTGTTTGCAGATACACGGTTTTAATATGTTATAAACATCCTTGAACTTACATGCACCATTTTTTAAGAAGATATAAATATCCATTAAAGTAACATTCAAAATGGTCAAAACATCTCAACAAAAATGTTCTGTTTATTTTACCTATAGATGGAGACTTTTTACTCACCAAATCAATATCAGATAAAAGCATTTTATGGTATTTTGCTTGGGTCATTGGTCCTCAACCTGAAAGGGTTATTAATTTGATGGTGCTAGAGGAACAATTTATATTATTGCCTGGTATCAGCTTGTTAGGTTTATTGGAGGAGTTGGCTATTTTAACCCATTTATGCCTAGTGGACTCTCCCATCCTTCTAAATTTGATCAATTGATTTATTTCCAAAATTAGAGATGTCTTGTATATTTATTTATATATTTAGAATATTTCTTATGGAAATTCCTTTAAGCAAACAGCGAAGACCTGATGAGACGCCGCTTCCAAGGGAAGTTTTAAGCTTCTAAAGGGAGATAATTTCTAAACCTGCCTAATTATATATAGAAATTTTATTTCAAAGCTGCGCAATAGGGGGCATTGTGTTTCTGACAAACACATCTCTTGTTAAAAATAAAGTTTATTTAAATGAATACCAAACCACAATCTGACTACAAACTACAATATGCGTAATAAAAACTAAATTCAATTTGTTGTAATGTTAAGTTATGCACTCATGCGGTATTCAAAATATTGTAGTTGTATATCATCTTTATGTAACGATTCTTTGGCTTAGGTTTAAAAGTTTTTAAGGTTAATATTGTTAACACCCATTGTGTGGCTTGTGTGCAGCATGATTTTCATGACCAATAGCTGTTTTAACACTTTGCATGCTAAAATGTCTGCTGAATTTCTAAAATTAGCATTTTCTTTGATTTTTTTTTCAAAGAATACTATCAGAATAGCAAACAGTTTGGATCCTGATGAGACGCCATGTTCTGTGGCGTCTCATCTGGATCCAAACTGTTTGCAAAGGCCTTCAAAATTCGGTTCCAGCACTGAAAGAGTTAAATTGGGCGTCTTATGCAAGCATATTCAGTGAAAGGATATTGTCATGGATGAAATGCGCAGGTGACATCAAACCTTTTCATCTTTTGAATTTAATTTATAACATTGAAATAAATGAATTTTAAAACATGAAAAAAATTCAGCGTACATGTATATGTACTGATTTTCTCTGCTATTAGTTCGGTTGTTCAGTAACATGAATAATTTAGATTTCAAAAATCAGACAGTCGGACTGAATTTTTTAAAGAAGTCTGTACTATGGGGAAGATCTAAACTATGAACTTATATTCCGGCTCAGATGGGAAAAATATGAGAGGATTATTACAGAAGGGGCTGCTGTTGTCAATCCCTCCCCCCCACACACATTTCATGTGCTGTATTCAACTTAACAGTACTTCTTGTGTTCAGTTCTATTTTTTTTTAAAGGAGTAATAATGCATGCCCATATACAATGTACATGTACATGTTGTAGATTAAATGAAGGTGTTCATGCTATATCTAACATAATTTTTCAGGAAGTATAGATACCAAATTAAATTTGGTAAATATACTTCCTGAATTCATTTGTATATCTATAAACAAGGAAGCATGCATAAATCTGTAAAGAAATTACTGTAGATACTGCTATGCACTCAAGACTTAACCATCCATACAAGGTGTACTCATTGGAGTAGTCTAATGAATGCATGACATACTGCTATGCACTCAAGACTTAACCATCCATACACGGTGTACTCATTGGAGTAGTCTAATGAATGCATGACTTACTGCTATGCACTCAAGACTTAACCATCCATACATGGTGTACTCATTGGAGTAGTCTTATGAATGCATGACATACTGCTATGCACTCAAGACTTAACCATCCATACATGGTGTACTCATTGGAGTAGTCTAATGAATGCATGACATACTGCTATGCACTCAAGACTTAACCATCCATACATGGTGTACTCATTGGAGTAGTCTAATGAATGCATGACATACTGCTATGCACTCAAGACTT